>JAANSN010001762.1:0-29867 GCA_036850665.1 Dicranocentrus wangi | reverse complement strand
ATCTGACGAATCCGATGAAGATGAAGAGGAATCGGAAGAACCCGACTCTGATCCTTCCGCAGCTTCAGGTGACTCTGTTCTCTGTGGTGCGATAACCGCCGTTGGTTTTGGCTGCTTCTTCAAAAATTCTCTGAGCTCATCCCTACAAATATTTAGAATTCTTTGAATAACCGAATCTTTAAACAACGAATGCCAGCATGATCTGACCATTACTACTTACGTTAAACCACCGAGACCAATGGATGTGAAAAAATTAATTGAAAATCGTGTATTTTTAGGATGGTCTCGTGGAAAAATCCCTTCAAAATATGACACAAGGGTTGGGTCTACCAAGCGCTGGTTAAGTTTCTGTAGCCCCATAAATTCGGAAAGCTCCTAGAAAACAAATTAAAGGTCATTCATTAAAGAAATTGCGACTAAACAACATTGAATTGAAGAAATCAATAATATAACAAATATTTTATCGGTTCTTACTTGCATCAAAATCTTGATAAAAATACGACTAGAACTTGTCGTTTCATCTTCAGTTAACTTGATATGTTCCATAACAGTCCAAGCTATTGCGTCCGTATACAATAAGTGGGCAAAGAATTTCGCCACATTCCTAAGCTTGTTTGTATCGAGTCGATGAACTGTAAACCCATAACGTAACATAACATTACAATTTAGAAATCACACATATACGTAGTGAGAGTAAGAAGTATTTTTTTATCGTTGCATCGTACCTGTGTCGTAGGTGTCCTTGAAAATTTGTTGAAAGGGTTCCACATATTTTCTATTTAGGTTACAAAACCGTTGAGCCAACAGACCAAAAAACTTCTCGTATGTACGCTGCTGAGCGCAACAATCCAAAATCATGTGACAAAGTTCTACCTCTTGGCCTAATGCACAAGAAAAAGAAAGTCAGTTTTAGAAATTGCTTATTTACAAGAAAAGGGTCAAACAGGGAAATGGATTCATACCTTCTTTCATATTCATCTTAAGAAGTTTATGACAGCATTCTTCAAAGTCCAGAGAAGACTGAATGGTTAAATATATGGTTCGTCGTAATGCCAGCTACAATAAGAATATAAGATATTGTGGTTAGCTTCATGGTAATCCTACCCTTACACGCACGAATTGAAATATAAAAACTGAAATAATCAAATGACCATACCAAGTTTGTTTCAGTTTTATCTAAAATGGCATCTTTTCCTTCCGTGGCTTCCTCCTCTTCTTCTTCCTCGTCTTCGCCTTCTTCTCCTTCCGCTCCACTGCCGTCCTCGTCAGAGTCGTCCAGAATTTCCTTTCGTAACGTGGCATACTTGTCCTCATTTTCCACAAACTCAGTATCGAGCTTAAATACGTCTAAAGGAAGCAAATAAATCATTAGTTCATTATATAAATAGTCAGCGTTGTTACATCACATCACCAACTGCAAGATATTTATGCTTTGTGGTATTCAATTACGGAGTACTTTTCATTTTATTTACTTTTACTTACTTAGAATATCTTGGCCTTCAGTGACTTCATCCAATGTTAGCAAATGGGTAAACTGATCCTCTTCCTCCACCAAATCTAGTTCATCCGGAAAAGTGGGGAAATCCTTGAATTTGTCTTTGCGCACTTGGAACATCACTTCAATCATGTATTGAACTCGTTTTTCCAACTGTCCTTCATGTAAGACGTGTCTCAAACGCTCAAATATAGCATGTGCTCCCCTTGGGCTTACTTCTTCTAATCTGGCCCCAACTTCTTTCAAAAACGCGACCGCTACCTCGACGGAATCTTCCGTGGGATGTTCCAAAAGCAGGGTTAGTATCTCTAACGCGAGAACTTCGTGAGCAACTTGCTGATTAACTAAATGAGCAATAAATTTCGCGGCTGCCAAACAAATTGGCTTGTCATTCCTTTTATAACCACGTCGAAACTGGATTACTAAACGTTTCAAGAGGAGCTCTCCAATGTTCGGGAATTTGGAATTGATAATAGCCACCAAGGCTGCATACACGTTAGTAAATGTTTGGGATGCCGACTGAGCTTGCATAATGGAACGACAAAGAAGACCTCGACCACGGACCAAATTCTGCTTAATCAATTCTCGAACAATAGTCTGTAAATTAGCATAACCAAATATACAACATTATAAATATTATTCAGTTCAAAAATAACGATTTTAAATTCTATTTTTTCATGTATATAAGTTCCACACATGACATGATTGAATATTCTCCTGCCGGCACACCGGTGACCGGCACTACTTACTTAGTACTTACCGTTAAGTTTGAAGTATTGACTTTATTTATCAAACCATTAATCGACTTTTTCAGCTGCTCCCAAGCCAGTCGCTGATATTCCGCACTGGATTTGTCCTCAATCTCTTTCTGCATCATCCGAAGTTTTGCAGGGGGGATATACGCACCCCCCGTCCGCGTTGTGAGAGCATCAGGCTCCTTTCGCTTTTTAGCTTCAGTCCTTGGCATCTTGGCGTCGTCATCAGTCCTACTACTCCTTGACCTTTTGGCGTCGTCGTCGTCAGTCCTACTACTCCTTGACCTTTTGGCGTCGTCGTCATCAGTCCTACTACGCCTTGACCTTTTGGCGTCGTCGTCGTCAGCCCTACTACTCCTTGGCCTTTTGGAGTCGTCCTCGTCAGCCCTACTTCTCCTTGGCCTTTTGGCGTCGTCCTCGTCAGCCCTACTACTCCTTGACCTTTTGGAGTCGTCCTCGTCAGTTCTACTTCTCCTTGGCCTTTTGGCGTCGTCGTCGTCAGCCCTACTACTCCTTGGCATTTTGGCGTCACTCCTTGGGATTTTATAACGTATTTTTATTATTTAACTTTGAGTATTTTAGTTAATTCAACATAAAACATGCGGTAAAACATACTAACATGTACAACAACAAACAAACACTTAAACTATTACAAACTATTAAAATCGTTTGTGTATTTCAAAATTTTGAAAAGTGGAATCTTGGACACAGCAGTTCAATCAACATCAAAGTTTCAAACACTTGATTGATACATATTTTTGGCTATGCGCATTGCGCATTATGCCCAACCAAACCCAAACAAGACAAAAGTACGCATCTTTATTCTTCAAATCACTAATCACAATCACATCATCAGGCACAACGGACAACCAAACCAGTAGTAGAAGAGCAGAGAGAGCAGAGACGCAGACACAGGTTCGGTTGACGAGTTGATCGACAAAACATCCTTCCTGAATCTAGCGGGCAAATCTCAAGGATACTCACACTCTATGGCTCTTTGTCTCCTCACACTTATCCAACTTTCGTATTGTATTACTGGGGCAATATGAGTTGCACTACGAAATGTATTTTGCGTGTGTTTGTGTTGTGTAGTGAGTACTAGTGAGTATGTGTTCTTGTGTTCTCTGTTTACACTTGTCTTCATCTCATCCAAAATGTTTGTGTGAAATGTGAACTTGTTTTGCCGACTGACTCTCTCTCGGACGGGCGGACGGAGGATATTTACAAGAAAAGGGAGGGAAGGAATTGGAGTGAGTGTGTTTGTGTTATTGTGTTTTCCTCTGGAACACTGGACTGGAGAAACACAAAGCTGGTACGAGAATTTCTGGATAATTTTTCTGGATTTCGGTAAGTTTCTTTTCTTGCTGCTGGAATATTAAATTATAACTCGTAGAGTTTGAGGATCGTATCGTAGTGCAGTTTTATAAATAAGGAAAAAGTTGAGTTGACAGCGGTGATCAGGAAGACCAAGACGGAACGGGATTAGTTAGATTTGTCGTTTTTGTGTTTAGGAGAAGCGAAACTTGGAGAAGAGAAAAAGGGGAAAAGGTTAGGCGATGATGGAGTTGGAGGTGCTAGCTGGAATGAAAAAATTGAAGATGAGCTCGGTAGCCAACATCGAAAAGGCTTGGGCGGACCTGAAGCAGTGCTTCAACTGCACAATCTGGTAATTGACAAAAGAATGTTCATGATGTCTGACTTCTGATAAGCAAGTTTAAAGGATCCTGGATGGATTGCATGAGTAATATGAGTGGGGTGGATGGTTTGTTTACATTGAATTTAATAAATGACGACCTTCCTTTAACCTTCTTGTAGTTGCAAACGTCTTGGAAAGCCACTGGAGGCACAATGTGGGCATGTATTTTGCGCTGGCTGTGTGCGAGAGGTTTGTAGCACAAATGTGAAGCCAACCTGTCCACGTTGTAAATTGGGAATCTCCAGTGAAAGTTTGGTAGCAAGAAGTGATGTTGCCGATATGATTAAAATATTTAACCGTGCGAACAAAGTGTTTAATTTGGATCTACAACGGTTTGCGCAAGCTAAGGAAAATGCTTCCGACAAGCAGCTACATACAGAGCAAGAAGAGTGCGGTGCTGCGATGGACATTATTGAAATCCCGACCGATAATAATAATGAACAAGAAACCGTCATTATTGACATTCAGAAGAAACAGGCTGAATCTGACAAGGCTAAGAAACTGGAACGACTCGAAAGTCAAGAATATATTGTGGTTTCAGCATCTGTAGTTCCGGAATCCTGCAGTAGTACTGGAGTACTTGACTTGTCTTTATCACGCAAGTCTCGGACTGCCGTCAGGTACGCCTACCGTTCAGCAGTCAAGTTTGTTAAACCTATTGATTTATCTTTGAAGAGGAATGAAAAGAGGAAAGAAGACGCTTTTAGTGCACCAAAAACTTCCACGCCAAACAAGCGGAGTAGACTGGAGTTAATGGAAGAAGATGTTCCTGAAACGGGAGTGGGTGGCAATCGTCGGATACCAATGACTCTGGGAGATAAGAAACAGAATGTTTGCAATGGTCGTGATGTCGATGTTATTAACCTTCTAAGCTCAGATGACATGTTTGCAAACTTGTCAGATGAAGGAATCGTAAATCCAGGAAGTAAAGCTTGCACCTCGAATACGAATAAACTTGATCAAGGTGGAAAGAATTTGCGTAATTTTGCTTTTAAGGCACCGGCAGTCATTGCAGTTCCTGCAACTAAAGATGCAGACGCATCTCGAAAAATAAAAATCAAACCGTCACATTCAATTTCTGACTATACAAGCAAAGCCAAACTTGTACCTAATATTTATAGTAAAAAGAAGGATGAAACTCCTGTGATCAACTTGGACGATGAATTTCAATGTCCTAGAGACAGTGACGCACTATTTTTGGCACTGAATTATAGTGGGAATCAAGCCAAGTCCCCAGATGAAAACCAATATTCCAGACGGGAAACCGAAAATATAAAAATTGGCAAATCGATTCAGCCGTTAAAGGATTCAGCATTCAAGTTACGAAGAAACAAATCACAGACAAAGATCGAAAATACTATGAGCCAAAAGCATTTAAACAATGACAACACAAAGATGCGTCAAAACACTGATCCGTTTGGAGATGATGCTGATTGGATGAATGATGAAATTAATCTGTTGGAATCCATGGCTGGCACTTCTGCCAAAAATCAGACTGTCAGTAAAGAAATGACGAAAGCGAGTGACAAAGCTAGTGCCGGTCAAACGAAGAAGTATGTCTTTTGTCCGACCAGATTAAACAAGGGCCAAATGCAAAAACTAAAGGAGCTCTGTAAAATGTGCAATGGAACAATTGCAAAAGAATTTACTTCCGAAGTGACTCATCTAATTATCGATCTTGTCAACGGTAGGGTTCCACACACACTGAAATATCTGCTTGCGATTGCTCACCGGAAGTGGGTTGTCATTTACGACTGGGTTGAGAACTGTGTAGATGGCGGGGTTGTTATTTCTGAGGTAAGTCAGCATTCAGGCTCTGACGGGTATTTAAAAAAAATGATTTTCTGATGCTGTACAACAAACATAATGCTTTTGTGCAATTTGAAATGTGCCCTCAGAATGATTATGAGACATCTAATTTCCGTAAATGCGATCCTGGTGTAAGGCGATCCCGGTTATCAAGCACGCTACTATTTCAAGACTTCAAATTTTATTTTGCTACGGACAAGTTCAAAATCATGGGCTACTCATTAGACGAAGTTCTGGTTGGTCCTAATTTGTTTAATTGTGCATACTTTTACTGTATTTGCTTTATGAGTATGACTTTACTTGAAGGTTGTTTTTGCTGCTTAGAAATTAATGGCTGCTCTTGGCTCAGAAATAGTATCAACCCCAGACCTTGCAAAAGGTGACTTGGTAATTATTGGGGATGCAGCAGAGAAGACGAGGGATTACTACAGTATGTTTCAAATTGTTGTATATGTATGTTTAGCTTTTTTAACCATAAAATTAATTAAACTTGCCTTTTTTATGAATTTTTAGATTGGTTAGTGAGCAAACAATGGATTACAGTAACTTTTGCATGGGTGCTTGAGTGTATCCTGGAATACAGACTAGTCCCCTTTTCCAGCAACCATCTATGTATTGACATGTCTGATTCAGATCTTGAAGCAGCAAACGTTCCTAAGCCACTTCAGATGTGTATTTCACAGTATATAACTCAAAAGTCACAAATGCCTTGAGTGATGTATGCCTGTATTTGTTTCGTTTTATGTTTATATGCTAATTTTACAATCTACATTTTCATTTTAACATACTTATTTTTCAAAATGACAATTATCGATGCTTTAAGGCTTAAGCTAAGCTGCTTGTAAATATGTTGGTTTATTCTTCAATTTTATATAGTTACAATCCCAATTGCTATTCATCTTGTGTAGTAGGTGTAATTTCTAGTTCAAGAGGATGAAGTGTAATAATTTTAAAACTCGTAAGTGCAAGTAAAATTATCGTCGGTGAAGTAATTTACAGAAAATCAAGTATCTGTATGTGAATGCATGATCTCACTTGGCTGAAAGCTATTTAATTATTTCGTGGAGGTGCGTAAGTGTATCCGTATTGAGCATTCCACATAAACGGCTTCATTGGAAGATAGCTAACTGTGTTGTAGGCGTATCCGTTTGCATTTGTATTTATACAATACGCAGCACCATTGTTGCGCCTGAACTGTTTTATTATACTTTTGCGAGGCATCCTCTCCGTATTATCATATGGTGGTCTGTGACCGTACTCCGAACTTGTTAGAATAGGCACTCTGCGACAGGGGAATTCTTCCTGTAACAAATAATTACGAACGAGAAAATAATATTTCAGTTGTGATTTAAATATACTTCCGATAGAATTTGGAAAACAATAACCAACCAACCTCTAAGTCAATATTCATGTAGAAGTAAGGATGCTTTCTATCTTCTCGGTGGCGCTCTTGATCGTATCCTTCACAGAAAAAATAGTTGTAATCATATCGAGTTTTGCAGCACTGGTTGACCTTGCCGTTGTTGTAATACGTTAGGAAGGGATTGCACGGACGACATGGTTCAGCGTAAATAACTCCAGGTATTGGTTTGGGCTTCTACAGTGTTGTGATGAAGAATCGATGTATAAGTATGCTGTAACTGTATTGGATTAGTGTAATTATATCGCATGCACTTACATTTCTCTCCTTGAATATAGTATCGTCCTCAAATTTTGAGTACTGCTCATCAAAGGCCCTCATCACCTGCCATGGCGTTAACTGAGAAATCGCAGACATTTTGTCAGAGTTGTAGATCCAGCGAATGAGTAGAGTTCAACTGAAGTAGAATATTTTTGTGACAAACGAGTTAATAATGCAGGTTGGGTTGAATGAAATGGTAAATAATGGCGATGAAATGATATAGATACAAAATTCTGCAGATATTCAATGCGTCGTCGGTCCAAGAATGTAATTTTGTGTTAATGATAAAATAGGCTAAACCCTTTGATAAAATCTTTCCTTTCGTTTTACGTTTTTCCTAATTTTTTTTACCTGTGTCTTCCTGTATCACAGTAACGGTGTCGCGTACACTGTGTAAGTTAAACAAAGCAGACTACTGTAACGACATGACCTCGTGTTGTGATTGAGACAGGGACTATATACTGTTTCAGGACGGTTTTATCAGATCTTAATTCATCAGAGCATACAGTATAAATATATAAGGATGCATATAGAAGCGTGTTTGACTTTCTCTTTTCGGCAAGCATGAAAACCGGAAACTTAGTGTGATATACGGGTGCGATAATAGGAACTGCAGGTAGTCGTCGACCCCATTGCAGAAAATGGCTCTCCGATTAATGCGCTAGGTTCGTCAAGTCAATACAATTGGTTTGATGGGTTGTATGACGTTATAAAAGACTTTAATGCTCTCAATGACTTAGTCTCACGGAACCTTGGGTTTTTGATCACAGTCGGGTGGGTGTTCGTTTTAATACATTTTAGCTTTTTGAAAGGACTCCATATTCCATACAAGTAAAAATAGCGCCCATAAGCACGGCTATAGGCATCTATTGCTGCAGCATTTCTCGAAGTGCTTTCTCTGTATCCTCTGGACAAGTTACGGTGTGACCTTTGGTCCGGCTATGAAAGAAAATCTCATAGTCGTTTCCGCCAGGACTAGTTTTATCTCCGAAAAAGTGAATTGTAGGGACCGACTCCAGGTATTTAAGACAGTAAGTTTTATCCCACCCTTTCGGGAAAACATCGACACTAATTTGTCCTCCGATTGAGAACTGGAGTCCCAAGTTTCCAAATTCTCGAGTGAAGTCTGCTAGCATTGCTTCACGAATTTTATGAATCTGCAATCAGCCAATGGGCGTACGGAAATTAGGACTAAGGATAATTTAACAAATGAAATAGCTTGTAAGAATCAAATTGATTCTAAACTATGTACCTTGTCATATTCGTGGAACTCCAGCCGCTCTGCTTGTGAGCATGATCGTCCTACAGGGCAAACGTTGATCATGCCATTCCGAAACTCAATAAAAGTACCTCGTTTGCACGGAAGAGTTATCTTGGACAAGTATGCCAAGGCGTAATTAATAAAACGTTGAAGGTTCTCCTCTCCGATGAATTTTTGAATGGACTGGGTCCCAAGCAGCTCTCCATTTCCGTACGCAACCAACCCATTTTCAGCGAATACGTAATCAAAATCGGAAATTACTGAAATTATCAGAAGGTGATCGATAATTTAGGAACACTTTTTTGGCACACCAATTTTTGGCACTCCGTCAATTTTATGTAACTGGTAATGTAATTACAATAAAAACTGATTTACCTCTAGTACCACCTCCCAATTGCTCGCAAATTTTGGCGAGATCTGATCCGCCTACAGCTCCAACTTTGAACTTGGATTTGACATCATTAATCAGGAAGTCGTATAATTCTGGTTTTATTACCTTTGCAAACGGAAAACGCTTTTAGCTTGATTGACACTTTGATCTAGCATCCAATTATAAAAGGCGATTGCCCACAACACAATTAAAGCAAGCGGAACAATCTCATTTTTATACTCACCTGCCTAGAAGGTGTTAGGGTCCCATCCACGTCAAACAGCACTAACGTATTATCCCTGGAACCCATTCTACGTCTTCCTTTTCTTTTCCCAATCAAAGACTGTGTTGATGGCTGTCTGGGTGGAGGTGGTGGCGGCGGCGGTGGAGGAGCTGCGTTTAATAAAAGGTGGGATGGAATAAAATAAGAACGAAAAAGGGGTCGTTGAAACTGGCAAACTTTTCCAAGTACACTTGAAAACAACATGGAATCACCCAATTTTGCAAAAATGTGATACAGTAGCCAATTTGGTTTTTACAAAAACATTTACAATTTTTAGGTTCGACTTTTTTACTCCATGTCAAGTTTTTATTGAGATTGAGAATAAAAATTCCCTTCAACTTTATGATTCTCTATTGAAAATAAAAACCTTATTACTATACTTTCTGTACGTTTTCCACGTGAACAAGCACGATATAGTTCACAACTTTACTCCACAACTTTCCTTTCTTTTATTTTATTCCACACAGGAAATTATGAGCTCAAGTCAAATATATCTCTGTTTCAATTCCCCTTTTTCATCATCGTCCGTTTCCACACGTCCGATTGTTTGCTTTCAGGCAGTTTTCTTTTTCACTTTCATCACAGAAATTGATGCATGATGTGTATAGGGTTCAACTCTAAAAAAAGTCTGTCTCTGTTTGCTTAAAAAAGCCTTTACTAGCTAGACGGAAATGATAACCCGAAACGGCGGGTGGGTGCAATGGTAAAAAGCAGGATATCACACATACCTACGCAAAATTCCCAATATCACCTTTCTCCAGCAATTCGGCGGAACTGCACACACGGGTGGAAATGGGAAACACCGCAAAACAGTAAGTGCCAAGCTGCTGCTGCTGCAAGAAGAGAAGAAAGTAACAGTATTCACTTTGGGAGAGCACACACAGACAGATGATATTAACAATACGCTCTGGGGAAAGGCCTTGTGTGTACATTCACTCACTTACGTCCGATCAATAATGTATGGATGGAACGCGGAAAAAAAAGTGCCCGTGCCCGTCGTGTGCAACCCTATTTTTTTCTTTCTGTTGCTGCTTTTATACGTATATGTCCTCGTAGCCGCCGCACGTCCGAGTCCACCAGAAGAGAAAGCCTTGTGTGTTTTTATATATACTGATCGACGAATCTTAACAACTCTGCACTCCACTTCCAGTTTTCTGCTTTCACTCCACCGGAGAAGGTTTTGGTTCCTCTTTGGTTGCTGGTTGTTGTGAAGGGCTTTGAGCCTGGACCTCTGGAAAAGCAGATGAAAGCAACAGAGAATATTAGTTTACTTTTGCGCTTGAAAGTATAACAAGCCTGCCTGCTTTCTCCTCCATCTCCATGATCCTGATCCTGGTGCTACTTTGTATATACCAGTTTCCAGTTCCAGGGCTGGAATTCTGGAAAAGTGTATACATTTTGAATGGACTCGCTCGCTCTCCTACAAAAACAAAAGATAGGAGGAGGATACGCTTCAGTCTCTATTTTATTCTACAGTATATCTGTTCACACAGGGGGTTTACTCCGGTTGGAGTTTCCGAATCTTAAAGAAAACTTGAAGAAAAAAAAGTTTTAGGGAAGGTAGGGAAGGGATAGGGTACCCCTGGAATTGAACAGATTACTAGCAGTTTTACTGCAGCCACTTTAGAAACTGGACAGAGAGAGAGAGCGAGTCACGAGTGCTGGAATGTGAAAGAATAATAATATTACGGTGTTTTTGTTATTATCATAATGGTGATCTTATTTTATAGTGCTACTTCACAGGGTTTATTATCCTCCTTTCCTCGCTGGAGGTGGAATGTGTTTCCAAAAACTTTTGAAACTGTAATATAGGGTCTAATGTAAGAATGTCCAGTGTCGAGTAAATACGACGTGTCCTCCTCACCGGCGCACTAAAAATGTTTGGTAAGATTGGAAATTCTTTCTTAATGTTTTTTACCGTATTTTTTACCTCTCTCCTCTTACTCCTCCACTGTTGTTAAAAACAATGTAAAAAAAATTAAGATACGGTGTGTTTTCAATTGACTTTATACGAGTATACTTAATATGGTTTTAAAAAATACTGGTTTTTACTTGGAGAAAATTAATTAATACAAACCATTTAAGCAAGACATTAGTCGCAGGTGGCGTGCTTTGGAATTGGACAGGGTAAATGAGCTGGACACGTTGACATTTCTAGCCAGATGTCTAGTCCAATTTGAGCATACATGTGTAACATACACGGTATATGGTAACACGGTATTTGTTTTGGACTGTGTGTGCCGACGATGCCGATGTGTATAACAAAAACATATCCGTTCTTTCCGTATCAGTTCAGTATCAGAATCCTGGGCTGAGTTGAGTGATTTAGTTCAAGCCGTATGTATATCCATCCTGCCAACTGCACTGCACGCACTGTAAACATTAATGACGTGTAAAAGACCTATTTGTCCATTATGCATTAATACTTCGGCTTTGTTAGCCTATTTTCAATATGTTCTCATCAACCTTCTGCCGATAATGTGCTTGTTATTCCTGTGCACAAAACTATAATAACGTACAGCATTGCGATGAATAACACAAAACAGAGTTAATCTATATGATCATTATTATATGATCACGATTATAATCTAACCTCTTCTTGACAACATGCGTTTTCACAATTTTTCCAAAGATTGCATCACATTTTTTTTACCCCCCAAAAAACTCAGAGGATGCCAAAAAACTATATTTCGAAGAGTAGTCAAGTTCTGCTCGAGGACTCCCACTTGAGTAAATTTTTCCTCATATCTCCAAAATCTCCTTCATTTCTATTGTTTTGTCTGCATTCTGCAGCTATTTCACTCGTGTTATTGTGTGGTCTCGGTCTTGCTCTTCTGTGTGCACAAAAGCCAAGACCCTGCACACTAGTAGTAGGGGTTTTCTCGAGACGTGTGAGTGTGACTTGAGTTGAGAGAGCAACCTTGAAATAATATTCTTACGCTAAACTATATACCTATATAAGACCACGAGTTGACGACTAACAAGGGCTGTGTACTTGTTTTTCCCGACAATTCCGACCATTTAACTATAAGGCATAATTCGTGACAAAAAACAAAAGTACAAAAATGTGTATGTAACTCTGTTGTTGCTGCTGCTGCTAACTTTACTTTTACACATAAATTTTATGGAGTGTACATATCTCTTCCAGACGCTTACACTAACGCATAACGAACGTGATAGTGATGATGATGATGGTTGATGTTTAATGCGGACAAATTTTATCCGGACCGAGTTCCGTTTCATATTTTTGATACGTATATCTCTCACAAAACAGCATTGTCGTTGACACGCATTCTTCCTGATGTACCCCCACTCTCCCCACTCACCCCAGCCATTTTTCGATCGAAAAGTGGAGACAGTCGTAAAGCGCTCATAATATAGGTATAACCCTAAATACATGGAGTGGAGAGTAGTAGTATTATTTTCACAGCCACTTTTACTACTACTAGTTCAGCGTTACTCAGTCAGAAAATGTGGCGTGTATCCGCAGTGAACCTTAAAACCAAAGTTACGATCACGCCAAACACGATACCGATGATGATAATCCATGTTTTGCGTTTAACTAATGAGTGGTGAGTGGAACATCGAACATCGTTTTCCAGTTCCATTTTTTTGCTCTAAAAGTTTAGAGGGAGGAATGGGGCTTTGGTCGTCGGATCGATGAACAAGGTTCTTAATCCTGTGTGAGGTATATATTCTTCATAAATAATACTACACTTGAGATAAGCCTAAGGCCGGTCTAACTTATTGAATAATTTTTTACCTTACACAGCAGAATCTTGTAGATCTGATTACAGCTTTTATTTATACAATCCCATCATCATCATCATGATTTTAAGTTGAAAAGTAAGCTGCTTAAAAACCTGGCTATTGAGTTGAGACTACATTCCCATTTAACTTCTTATCGCGTAGTTATTCCCAAAAGGGACGTAGTCCCTGTGAAGGATACCTACTGCTGAATTGCAAACTTTTATAGTATATGTGAATATAATTATGCTCCAACTTTAGTCTATCGACCGCGGCGTAAAGTAAGTAAGTCAACCGGAACACATTTCCCATCCATGTTTTCAATCTAAATCCGAAAATCTTTTATCTCTGCTTTCACACCATCATCCCTAATTCAGTTGCTCGTTAACCAAGAAAACTTTTGGGAAAAAGATGGTCTTCCCGTGTTCTTTGCAATTGTCATTCATTGCCATTTGAAAAAGAAAAACTTTTTTTTAGCTTTTGAACCGACTTAAATGACGCATTTCCCCTTCAATTTTCGAGATTTATGGCGAATTAGAGGAGCAAGATGGGATACTTCTGCTTTAACACTTTTATGCATTACATTATGCAACAACACATGTCGTGTGAGAGAAAATGTAGAAAGTGAACTTTTTCATTTTCCTTAATGTGAAAGTTAAAAAGTGTGCACGGGGATGGGAAAGGAAGACACAGGCAAACATGCAAGGCAAGACGTCGTAAGCCAAACGAACTTTTTCAAAATGAAATGCTCAAGACGTCTCTTGTGCAAAAGTGGAAATGCTCTGGCTGGATATTATACCAACCAACGTTTATGCAAAGTAGCTTAATATATGCCAGTAGTAATATATATTGTCTTGAAACAGCTTTCCCCAATTCCTGCCGGAATGTTAAGATGATTTACCTGAGAAACTTTAATACTTTATCTTTACAAAATTACAAATTCCTGAATATTCACTTCACATGCCTGCTGAATAGTGCTGAACTTTTGTCCACCCAGTCAGTAAATATAAATAGAGAAATACTTTGTATTCAACGGGAGATCCGTCTTCATCAATTTGATATCCATGCTGTTGCTATCTCCGTTGATAGAGTTCCTATACAAAATGAAATTCATCAAAGGAGAAGGTATCACGGTTAGCAGAGTATCCAAACTTTTCCGGAAATTTCTCGCACCAGATATCCCACTCCCACCACCTCCACCACCTCCTCGAGCAGCAACAGTGGATCGTCTCGGAACCAAAGTGGGAGTAGTAGAAATACAACTCCTTTCCGTCGTGCTAGCATATAACATAATTTGATCACGGATCACTTCTCTTGTAATACAGGATAACTTCAAAGGTCCCAAGAGAACAACGTAACTTGATGATGGTCGTGTTGCTGGTGATGACTCATTTTCTTTTATAGCATGACATTTCCCTTCTATTTTGTATACCTTGTAGACACAGTGAAGCCCATTTTGCAACTTAATATCTCTTCCATTACCAGAGTCTAGGGTAGGGAGGCAGGTTCCCTTTCTCGGGAGCAGGGAATAACCAGAGCCAGGACGTGAGTCTTCATCATCATCAAGCCCTTCTTCCACTAGCGTTGCCTCTGCAAGCATCAAGCATTTCCTTAGTTCTAGCTGTTCATCCTCCTCCCTTGTTTCTCCTCTTTTCGCCTGATTGCCCTCTTCTCGTAGTTCCTCATGTGGAAATTTCCCAGCTGCCGATGGCGTACACAGTGGTGGTGGTGTTGGTGGTCCTGCTGTTTTTGATGAGGAGTTCGTACAACTTGCAATTTCTGCGAGGCATTTGCATTTGTAATAGGACTGGAGAAGTCGTACAAGGGACTGTCGTTTACATGCATACGGTACGGAATGGTTGAGGGCGTAGTAGAAAGGGCACAGCGTATGATCATTACAGCGACCTTTATGGCCGGACTCTTTTATTTTTAACGGGGAACAACCTGCTCCTCTTGTTTCCTTCATCATCCCATCTGGAATAACAATGGGCTGAGGCGACGACGGTGGCAACGGCGGCCATGATGATGATGGTGGTGGTGCTGGTGGCCCGGACTGGAGAAGGTAGTCCAAAATATCAAATGCGTTCTCATGGACAGCCTGAAAAATCGCGTCCGTCCTGGAAAAGGGCAGAGAAAATGGAAAAGTGGTTTGATTTACGAAACCTTTTTACAACTTGACATTTTAGGAATGGAATTCATTTCCTACAAGGAAATTGCAGGATTCATAACTAAACCATTGGTTATGTTACATTATTCTTTGAATATAACTTACACTCGGCTGCTGGGGCTGGGGTGTGAGGGGTGGGGAACGTGTAATAAATGAGACCGTAATACCATATATATATCATTTCCGTACCCGTAAAAGTTGGTCTTGTCTACAGTTGCTCCGTGATCTAGGAGCAGTTGCAAACATGCCAGGGATTTGTAGCGGACAGCGGTGATGATTGCTGGCTCATATCTCCCATTTTCATAACTCACCAGATCGGGATCCCCGCCGTGGCGAAGAAGGATTTTCACTAGATTTGGAGAATTCCGTTTGATCGCGGATGCTAGTAAAGACTCTTTCTTGAATTTGCTGTTGGGATTTAGTTTGTGGGAGATTAGGGCTTTCTGGAGGGACGACTCGGATCCTTGTTGAATCAAAATGTGACCTTCAAATGAGTTCATCTCTGCGGAGGTTGAGACATCCACTAATTTATTTTATTATTACTTCATCCTGAGGAGTTGCTATAATACATATAAATACAAATGCAAGCGTCTTTTAGATCAAGGCTAAGTTGACAGTATGCAATGCTCACTAATCATCATCCTGGAACGAATTTCACTACATTCATCTCAAATTCCTAAGTGTATGACATACTTTTGTACTCTACCTCACACTCTGAAGTAACCACCACCATATTCCTGCCTAGACCTAATAATCTTCCTTATTGGATTACACAGGCGAACTACTACACATATTATGCATTTCAAGAAAACGGTGTGAGTCACGACGAGTACATGCTAATGGCTCCGCCTAACAGGATTATACCCATGAACAATTTCTTCTTGACTCGTCGTACTCGTACTCCTCCAGCCAGCTGTACCCATTCCCCACACTCACTCCTCAGTGCTTATTTTTAACAGTCAAAAAAAGTTAAAAACTTTAGTATCCACATGTATTTGCATGACTTATTCCTCTCAGCTCATAATTCTCTCCAAACGTCCCATATGGGTTACATTACAAACTACAAACGCTAGTCGAGTGCGTCTCTTGGAGTCGTCAGCCCCAGTTATTGCCTTTATTCTAATCTTAACAGCAGCGAACCAAGTAATTCTGCGAGAGGGTGAGCAGCGGACATTTGTCTACCACTAGCTTGTTACTTAAAACTCATTTTCCACGCTTTTTTTTATCTCAACACGAAACTCCTCTCTCATTCATCGACCAAAAAAACCGAGCGAGATCCATTTGTTTCCCAGATTTTTACATGAAAATCCATTGAGAAACTGTGTGTATGTGTGTGTGTGGTTAGCGATAAAAGCGTCGTGCTAGTTGACAGATTACGTTATCAGGCCAAGAGTGATATTATTTTGTTAAGTCAGTGAAAAAAAATCCGACATTTTTTTCTCTCCCGAGAACGAACGTCGTGGTGGGGCACAGCTTGTACTCCCGTGACAGATTGATCTCGCTTGGATTTTCTCTCAAGTGAAGGATTGATCCACACCGTGAGAGAATTTAATTCTGACCGGATAAGGGATTTTTCTTTGGTTGTCTCCGAAAAATTCACACGCGCTTTATATGGCTGCAGGGAGAGGGTTTGTAGCAGGAGCCATAATATCTTTGAATCTCGCTGTTATTCCTACAAACCAAGAAATTCCATTTTCACTCGCTCGCTTTTTACATTTATTTTCCCCTTCGGCTCTTGCTGTAACTCAATCTGTTTCTGGTTGAAACTGTCATGTAGTGAAGCAATCAATTTTAAATTAAAACAGGCTCCACACTGACTCTGGAGCATCACCGTTGGAAATCTCGTTTTTTCAGTTTAATATGTTTCAATACCCTCTTCAAAGGGAGCTCTAGCTGGGAAATTCTGTTTACATAGTGCGCAGAAAAAATCCGTCAATTTAGGTATAGCCAGTCAAACAGGAGCAGTGGCAGTTCGGAACACCGGATGGAATATAAATGATAAAAAAGGCTTCTCTCCATTTTGTATATATCAGGGCAGCTCAACCAGTCAGTCAAAGTAGTCACAATCAGTTAAATTCCTTTCGTTCTCTGGTAGTATAGGGAAAAGTGTGTGAGTATTCATGCAGAATCCTGTGTTTTTTTCTTTCTGGCTCACACAATCACTGAATTGAGAAAAAAGAGGAAACTTGAGTGTCTAGAGAGGAGAGCGACATGTGTGGAACTCGAATCCATTTGAAATTAACAGGGAATGTGAATAACATTGCTAACGCATCGCAGTTAACTCCATAGATCACACGAGTTGCAAACAAAAATCCTATTTTTTACGTTTTAGATAACACGGAATTGACGATTGACTCTGTGTAATAAATTGAAGAATTCTCTCTATTTTATTTGAGACTTGGATGGAGGGTATAAGCGCACATTACAACCTCTACGAATGCACAACGATACACATTCGCGTATATAAAGTTTCCGCATTCAAAACTCCTCGCATTTGTTTCGTCTTAGATCACTTTGTTCACCACGATTTCGCGAAAGGTGTGTTGGATTATGTTTCAGGTTAGCAGCGGAGCCATCCTTGACGTTTTGTTTTTGCGAATGGGATCGCTTTCTGTCTCTGCAAACGAGAATGTTTTTTTCTCCGCTTGTCGAACTAACGAAATATTACTGATTTTGTAGATCACTCTTTCGCTCTCAACAACAGGAATGACGCGTTGTTTCACTTAGAAAAGTATTTTTTGAGTGAACTCACAGTAGTGAAATTTACTATTAAGTAAAAACTTTTTGTGAATGTAATCCACCTCACTTTTCCAATTTTACATGCTGCTTCTCACTTTTCCAAAACTTGTTTTTAATGAAGTGTATACAAAAACAGGCTGTGTTTGTACAAAGGCTCGCATCGCACTGCATGAGTGGGAAGCGTAACGAGGTTTTCCTTGTTAAAGCTTCAGCTTCAGTTGAAACTTTGAAAATTCTCGATATTATGCCCGTGTTGTACACTAACACCTCCTCTGCGTGTACTTCTCTATTTTTAGGCAATTCCTAACCCAACTGGTAAAATTTTGGATGGTGCGAGGCGATCCTCATGCTTTTCTCCATATAAACGAGGAGGTTGTGTGTGTGGATGGAGTGGCAATGTTTCGAACTCTTTTTTTTCTTCTCTTCTACTTCTTCTTCTTCTCTCGTCCTTCCACCAAAATCTGCATAGGCCCATCACTCAGTCAGTCAGTACAAATGTAGTTTCGTTTGTATTTTATGCAAGGCTACACCAGGGAGAAATATGTGGTGCTGACTAACTCCATTGAGAACGGAGGGAAATGACAGAGGATAATGTTTCGGGGTAAAAGACACCGGCTACCAGGGAAAATAATGGAGTGTGCCTGTTGAGTTTTTAAAATCCCATTAGCCCAAGCTCCCTAAAACAGAGAGAGAGAGAGAGAGAGAGAGAGAAAACGATGTTTTGCGTAAAGTACAGCCACGTAAAATATATGCATCATCAGAGAGAGAGGTCTTCTTTGTCAGGGAAGGTCTAAAATCCAAAGTTGTTTCATCATATTCACGAAACCCTAAATTTCAGTCACGAAAAAGCCATTCCTTAAGTGCATCTGGGTGCTGCTGGGTCTTCCTTCATCCTCAATGTGTAATTTCTCGGATATATGGCTGATGTGGGGCTTCTTTTTTCTTCTCACCACCACCATACCAGAAAAAACTCGACTACTTTTTCTTGAGGGAAACGCCAGAGTAAACCAATGCCACTGCCATTTACATTTTACATAAGACTTTTACAGCTCCTCTTTTAGTTCTCACTATTTACTTTTACTGCTACTTTAACCACATTGGAAAAAAAGCACTGCTGCGAGCAAGAATCTACTTACTTACACTTACTTACTAGGCCACGCAACGCAACTAATAAATACGACGAGACACCCAACTATACTCACACGTTTCTGTAAAGGAATACATTGTTTATACTGAAGTTGAAAGTTTGAAACATGAAAAAAAAATATTGTATGCCCTAGTCATGGAGGATATGACACCAGGAGCGAGCGTGTGAATGGGAATAGGCCTCTTGAGCTCTCTCAAAAGCTGAGTTTCTCTATCTTGTCGTACACAGTCAGAAAAACTGTAACGACGACGGCAACACGACAAACAGAGGAATAATAAAGTCATCATTTCTTTTAGTCGGCTCTTTGCATTCGAACATAAAGGCTAAAGCTTATTCTGTATGGCTGCTGTATTTGAAAGGAAACGCGCATCATCAGTTTCTTTGCTCAGCTCACTCAGTGTCTGTTCCTCAACGATTGGCAATAGATATGCTGTCAGACGGAGAGTGAATAACGAAGTTGATCTTCTTCTTCTTCTTTTTTTTCATGTTCTATTGTCTTGTCTACTTTAAGTGGTTGTGTTGTTGCCCAAGGTTCATTTTGTGAAAATAAGTGAAAACATATCATCCTGCAATATAATTTCCTGTGTTCCTCCGCTCTGTTCCTAGCCCTAACTCAATAATGGCTTTCATGAAGGAAACAACTGCAGCTCCAGTAGTAATCCAAATCCAACCCTCCCTCTGGTTGAGATGGAGTGGGGGTAAATGAAATGTGAAAAAGTGGGTTGTGAAGTGTTGGTATACAAGTGATCCCCCCGAATGACACTAGAATGAATCAATTATAGACACTTGACAGGAGTAGAATTATACTGTGAAAGCGTCATGATGAGTAAGTGACACAATTAAAATGACAAATCTCAAGTTAATGCTTGGAGTGATAACCTCGTGAAATCAAGTGTTTTCCCGCAACCCCATTATTATTATATAAATACACAGCATCCCAGTCATTCATTTGTTATTTCTGCTCGTTCCACCCGTCGTAATCGTAATGCATGCAAATTAGCGAGATGAAATTTTGAACGGGCCAAATTACCCGTTTTGTTTTGACAATGGAGATGGGCTCACGTGAACCTCAAATAATAAACGCAGCTGTGTGGTTGGGTTGGTGTGAGATGAGACGACGGGTTGAGATTTTTGTTTACCTCAACCGAGAAAAGAGTGTGGATGAGTCTCGCTCGCTCGAAACAAAAATTAAATCATGATGGGCCGATTCCAAAGTAAATCTTCCTGAAACTTCATCTCTCTGTTATTGTCCCATGGACAGACTTTTATTCCACACACATCACCGCTCTCTAATAGCCACACTTATTAGCGAGATGAAATTTTGAACGGGCCAAATTACCCGTTTTGTTTTGACAATGGAGATGGGCTCACGTGAACCTCAAATAATAAACGCAGCTGTGTGGTTGGTTTGGTGTGAGATGAGACGACAGGTTGAGATTTTTGTTTACCTCAACCAAGAAAAAAGTGTGGATGAGTCTCGCTCGCTCGAAACAAAAATTAAATCATGATGGGCCGATTCCAAAGTAAATCTTTGCGAAACTTCATCTCTCTGTTATTGTCCCATGGACAGACTTTTATTCCACACACATCACCGCTCTCTAATAGCCACACTTATCCTTTGGCTCCTCAAAGATGAGCATTTTGCTCACTCAACTTGCAAGATTTATGTGGGTAATGAAGGCTCATTTAACCGCCTCAAGAGAGCCTCTCTCGCATTCCTCACCACGACTGAGCGGCGAACTGCTATGTTAACTTGTTTTCCAAAAATTTACTCATTTCTAAAAAAGAAAAGTAAAGTGGTCCACCACCACACAGGGAAATTCTTTTGAGAGGAGGAAACCTTACCCCACCAAGTATAAAATAAAATTCACTTAATGAGACTCCCTCTCGATATCCCAGTCAACAACGACTACCGACCGACATCAGATTGTTTTCTTTTTCTTTTTTTGCGAAAAACGCAATTTGCCAGCTACAAGCCACAAATCTCATTTCAATTTTCTTGAGTCACCCCAAATCTTGCAAAAACCACTTGAAGGCATATAGACATGCGTGAAATTTCGGATTCTTTATTCTCCTTAGGGAAAAATATATTCTGAGGGGTTTCAAGACATATTGGATATTTAGATTGGTGAAAGATCCCAATCTTCTCATGATTTGTAAGCAAACGACACGACCGTAGCTCCCAGGGCATCTGTTTCTGTTAATGTTGGGCTCCATCCAGTAGTGAGCCAAAAAGTGAAAAAAAACAGTTTTTTTCTGCTACTTTTCTTCGTTATGTATCGTATCTTGCAGTTTTCCCGTAACGTGCCATTTACATTCATTCAGAACATGTGCTCGATAGCTATATGTTGTAATGAGAAATAGGATGGGATATATGTGAGTATGTGAGTCGTTGGGAAATGGTTGTATCAATTTATTAGTGCTTTTTATACCTACTTTTTTGCTAAACATGATGATCATGTTTTCTCAAAGGTTACTTACATCCCATATTTTCCTTCCACTCATATCCTACTCGGTGGAGGAAGGAAACATTGGATCGTTTCACTGTATTAATAGTCATATCTGATTTCATGGGGAACGCTAAATCATAATAATAACATTTTTGCGTAGCCCAAACATATCTGAAAAAAATGAAGTGAGTGTAGTATCACATATACTAGGCGTTTGTGGGGATTGGGATTGTAATTTTGTAACGGGAAAAAGTCTTGTTTACATATATATCGTTCCTCAGACGGCTCTTTGATTTTAATTCGGACTCCATCCAAGTGCACTTCATCACAGGATATTTTTTTTTCATAAAAGAAAAATAATATGCCTACCTAGACGCTAAACATCACAATTCATAATCTCTCTCCATCTCCATGCATCTGTGTGTAACTTCCCTTGTATTTCCTCCTCCTCATAATATTTCGAAAGTATGAGTTCACTGACTAATCATCATAAAACGGGGTTACTTACATTGCTGGCGTTATATGGTGCGCCTCTGAATATGCGATATGCAATCAAACGTGACTTTAAAAAAAAACTTTTTTTGTATTTTTAGATCATCCCCATCACCCACATCATCCTCACCATCATCATCCTCATCACCATGCAGGGGTCGCCATTGGCCCTTTGCCGAGCCCATGCATTGGGATGGTGGCTGCGCCCACAGCAGGTACGGACGAAATTTTTAATGTGCAATATAAAACTCTGTTTTTCTTGCCCTCGATAGTCATAATAGCGATTTGACATGGATGGATATGCAGCAGCACGAAGAAAATGTGCAGGGATGTGCTAGTAGCATAAAATATATTATGCTCAAATTGCATTTGCCAGAGTTTCCAAAAAATTTATGCCCATGTCATGTGAAGTGTCATCCTCTTAAAAATCCAAGTCATGTTCAAACACGAAAGATAACATCCATTAGCTATAATTCACTTGTCGGATGGTTGCGGCTTTCTCATTTAATTTGAAAATATATACGATATGATATCCCCTTTGCTTGGTGGTGTCTGACGAGATGAAAGCGACTTTTTTTTTTGCTCACGTCTCTTTTCAATTTTTTTTATTCTGGGACTCATCGTAGCCGGTCCAGCAGTGTTGGCTGGTATCGGGGTTCCGATAATGACAGCAGCTGCTCCTGCATTAGTTCCTCCGCCGCCTCCAATTCCTTCTCAGCATGGGCATCAGCATCAGCAGCAGCAGCAACACCACAAGAAGCTAGTGATGTCGCCGGATTCCTCAGATGACAAAGATAAATGTGGAGGACATCCGTTCATTCAAGCACGAACTTCTCCATCTGGCGTGGCTGTAGTTGCTACCTCGGGTTGCTCAGTCGTCGGGGCAGGTAACCAATTAACTTGGACTTCAGGAGCGGCTCCAGCAGGCCCAATTATGCCGGCTGGAATAGCGTACTCAGTTATGGGAATTCCACAAGCAGCGCTGAGCGAGCCGAATGGGACTCCGGCCGGGATGATTTATGGTGTTCCAATGAGTGCCGGGCCTAACATGGCAGATCATCAGGTTACTGGAGCCGCTGGTGTTAATTCCATGATGAGTTTACCTACATCCAGTGTTGTTGTCACGGGCTCGGCAGCAGCCCCTCCAAGTATATCCATTTCTCCAGTCATTCCTCCCCAAAATAACTGTTCCGCAGGGTCGACCACAATTCCTCCTCAACAGCAGCAGCATCCCACGAAAGAGATTATTCATTGTAAATCCTGCACGCTATTCCCCCCGAATCCCATCGCTCCCCCTCCAACCACCCGGGACAAGCCTCCAGGTTGCAGAACCGTGTTTGTTGGTGGTCTTCCGGAAAACATTACGGAAGACATTGTTCGTGAGATATTCGAGCGGTGTGGGGAAATAACGACGATTCGAATGAGCAAAAAGAACTTTTGTCATATTCGTTTCGAAACGGAGCAATTTGTCGAGCTCGCCTTGTACCTATCCGGATACCGAATCAGGATTGGGAGTAACAGCGACTCTGCAAATATCGGAAGACTTCACGTAGACTATGCTCAAGCTCGGGATGATCTCTACGAGTGGGAATGTCGACAAAGACAACTCCTCCGGGAGCAACGGCACAGGGAAAGACTAGAACAGGAAAGACTTCATCCTCCAAGTCCTCCACCAACTGTGCACTACTCGGATCATGAGGCGACCAATGTAGCAGAACGGATTAAAGGTACGCAAAAAAATACAACGATCATTTTTCGGCAGTTCTTNCTTCATCCTCCAAGTCCTCCACCAACTGTGCACTACTCGGATCATGAGGCGACCAATGTAGCAGAACGGATTAAAGGTACGCAAAAAAATACAACGATCATTTTTCGGCAGTTCTTGCTGCCTTTGCATTTGCTTAGCCTTTTCCCCATCATCATGAAAAACAAAATTCATAAAGAGTTATTATATTGTCAAGTCGATAGTATTGATGGGAGTCTCAAGGACTGGGAACAACCACACTTTTCATGATAATGCACCGATGCGTGCTCCTTGACTCATGTAGTGTCTCAGAGAGCAGCAGTGCCTGTCACTCAGTTCCACAGTCTCAAAGCACTTTAACACATTTAATAAACATTCATAAAACATTAGGCTTCATTCACCACTCGAGACACCGAGACACTCCATCCGATCCTCCATCTGCTGATATGTATCATTACCTCGGAATGCAATATGTTAATAATCATATTGTAATGCATATATTGCGTTGCGCGTCGTATACACCCTTTTGCCCGGCATTCATCTCGTCTTACATGATTTGCTTACATGTGCCTTAATTAATCATCCGCAGGAGATGACACATTCATGAAAGCGATCCAGGTCCTGTTCACGTGGTTGGAGAAGGGGGAATGTGTTAAAAGAAATTCCAACAATTTCTATTCCATGATTCAATCAACAAATTCTCAGATCCGGAGGCTGCTCAATGAAAAGTCGCAATACGAGGATGACTTCCAAAGGGCCAAGGATCTCATGCAGCAGCGGATGACTGGCTTGCTCATGCAATGTAAGTTGGAAACTAAAAAGTAAATATCCCTTTGGGGTATCCTAAGAAAGACCTAAAAAAAGAACCTTTTAGAACTTTGGGAAAATGAAAAAAATATATACGTATCAAGGATTTCCTTTCAAAAACATGGATTTTCCTCATCCTCCACCATATTGTCTGTAACTCCCTTCAAAAACAAATCTTCTTGCCATGAATAATGCATTTTCCGTACCCCCTACGGGCGATTTTCCCCTGGAAATGGTAACAAGCTATAGCCGCAAAATGATCCCATTCATTGTTTCTGACAATTGAATTGGAAGCTAAGAATTAAAATGGGGGTTTCAGCAGACTGCAACAGCAATCTATAAAAAATACACAAGAAGAAGAAGACTTTCTTTTTTCGGATAGTATGGATGGTTATACGCCCAGGTCGTCGATATAGGCTAAATGGTGATCCTTTTTATTATTTCTTTGATTTCCCCATGTGGCGTTTGGATGCTCTGCTCCGGGTCTCTCTACGCTGCAGTCACCCAGATTGAGAAAGTGTTCTCGGCAGCATGTCAAAGGAAAGTGTGGGATCACTTCAGTAAAGCTCAACGGAAAAATATTGAAGTCTGGAGGAAGCAGGCGGCAGTAAGTCTGCATTGTAGTGAAAATTTCTCCTTTTCGTGTGGTGTGTGCACAAAAGAGAAAACTTTCCTTCCCTTATTCATGCGTGTATGATATATGCATGGAGTCATGGCTCAAGTTGGAAGATTGGACATGTATAAATCAGTCATGATCGTTTTATATGTTCCATCCCCATTCTCTCTTTCTCTCTCTCCTTCTGCACATCTTTTTCCTTTTTGGAATTAAATAGAGTGATGGGATATGGCTGTGATTGTGCTTATTCTTTCGTTTGAATGGAAGTAATGGGCATGCCAAAAAAGCAGAGTATTTTTCTGAAATGTATGGACCCCCAAATGTACACATATATGAAATGATAGTTATGTGAATGAAAAAAAATGCTTTTTTCTTGGATCCCGACTTTCTCTCTGCTTTGCTTCTAAATGGAGGAGAATTGTCAGCTCTTTGTGTGCACAACTGTGCAGGCAGAGCAGGAGTAAGTATCGAATGAAATGTGACGTGTGTGTGCTTTACTTTCCCCAAGGAAATCAAAAATGTGATGTTGGAGGACGCCCTGAATGAGCGTGCAGATGAGGAGATGGAACTCTCCGATTTGGAATCCGACTCTGGTTTCTCTAATAAAGAGAATGGGGAGCCAAGAGTGAAGAAAATGAGGTTGGTCGACGAGGCAAAAACGGTTCACCAGTTAAAGGTACACAGACCATGTCAAATGCACACAAATTTCGGAAACACAATACTCCCCTGATCAACTCCATTTCCTTTTTATGTCGGTGGTAGTGCTTTCCATTTAACGGGGAAACTATCTGTGAGAGAACTACCTGGGATTAGAATGTTTTCATTGGGATAGACCAGATAAAACGATATGTTATTTCTGTTCATTCCTTTCAGGAGGAAAACGACGCGCTGAGATGCCAACTGGAGGCATCCAAGAATGAGGTAGACTTAATCAAAGCAGACCTGCGGAGTGAATTGGAAATGAAAGATCAACAACTACGGAGTCTGCAGCAGGTAAAAGAAGAAGAAAATAAAACGAAAATCCACATCCGTTCTACTCGAAAGGGTTAGAAGAATTCTTACTTTAAAAATGTACCTCTTTCTTTCTCTCCCTCTCTCTCTGGTCTATTACATTAACAGCGGGTAATAGATGTGCAAAGCACAATCTCCTCGCCTAGCTCTGTGGTGACAACAGCGTGTCCCTCGTCATCCGACTCAATGTCTCCTTCTGGAAATCACCATCATCATCCACCACCACCACCAACCAAACAAACTCTACACAGTCCTGTTTCCGTCTCAAGCAGTTCCCCTGCGTTTGGCTTGTCTCCAACCCATCATCCCAACAACAACGCCAATAACACTGCCAGCAGTGGATGTGGAGGGAGCAGCGGCGTTGGGACTAGTGACATGATGCCCGCCTTGTTCCCTTCCACTCTTCCACCTAGCAATAATAAGGACATTCAGGGATTTTGTGATAGCAGTAGTGGCACTGGCAACTCTACGACGTCAATACAATCAGCAGCTCAAAACAATCAACATAATCATCAGTCTCAACCTATTAGCAGCAATGCAACCAATGGTACTAGCAATCATCAAGGTGCATCATCCCCTGGACAAGATAATCATCACGACGATGAGATTCTACGGGCAGCCGGAGAAACCCTTTCGGCTGACCATAATATTAGTAAAAGTAGCAGTAGTAGTAGTGGTAGTACTAGCAATAGTGGGAATGATACTGGAAGTGAGGGATCCCCATCTCCCCGTGACCAAGTGGTCGGGATTAGTGGTCGGGAAGCAAGGCTTCTTGGGATTGTCTCCACCTTTCTTCACGTTCATCCTTTTGGTGCTAGTTTGGACTATATTTGGTCCTACGCACAGAAGGTACTGCCCATGGTTCGCCCTAACCAGATTGAGGTACTCATGGCAAAGTTCCCTTCCCTCTTTAAACAGGAGGTATCTGGAGTTGGGGCAACTTTCGAGAGGAAGTGGATCTTTGTTGGGTTTTCGTTTCGTAATGATCACGTTATAAATTCAATATTTTAGAAAGCAATATGCGCGGCGCTTGCTTTTGCTCACGTATTTTGTCTCTTAACATCATCATCATCGTATCGTCGTCGTTCGTATATTCAATCAGAGTGCTGAAATAATGCATTTTACCATTCCGGATTCAAAGTTTCATAACATACGTATATAATATTTTACTTGAGATTGTTGATTCTTGTTATTATTCATATATTCAATTGAAAAAATATGCAAAGTATTATGTATATGAAGCGATAACCAAAAGGATGAGGGTCGTAGATTTTTCTAATGTCTAGAACGATAATAATATGTAGCTCGTTTGGTAAAAATGAAAAATGTGCATGGTATTGTGAAGTAATGGACTTTGCTACTCTATATAATATGAATTCAAACCGCCATAAATATATATATATCTGATCTGATTTACTCTCTTTGCTCACTATCATCAATTCAAAAGATTTAATACTACAGAATATAGACTGGGGAAAAGTGTAGCTATTCTAAAATAATAATAATAATACACTTATACGAACTTCGACTTCACATTCTTGTCTAATACAGTGTATTCTATATAGTGCATTATTTCTCTATACAAAATATTGTATTTTTATCTTTTTTGTGTCCACATCGAAAATATTCCGAATTTCAAACTCGTCTCGATCCATAATACTACCTATAATACGTATGTAGTTGTGTAAGTACTTTTTAGTATATTATTATTGCATTTTTAGCTCATATATTATACACACGTTTCTTGTCGAATTCAATCAAAAATAGTCGGTTTGTAGTCATGAAGTAAAAATCCACTCAATCTCTGACATTTTCAACTTTTAATAAACGATTCCAGTCATCCGCACAAGTTTGTTCAAACCGTTTCCCTTCTTTTCATTGAAGCATCATTATTGGCATTTATCATTTGCATTATCAACGAAAAGAATTTCCCAATTAATGGGAGGGGAGCATGGATCCTTTACTTCTCCTTTTAATTGTAAGATAGAACAGGACAACATAACACAACTCTGATGCCTATTTGCGACGTGGGTGGCCCCGTCAACAACTAACTATAATATAATAAGTAATTTTCATCACAAGTCCATCATCCCGCGTCACTTACGTATGCAAAGTGCAAACTCTACATAAATATAGATAATAAGCCAGGTTGTGAAAAGCAGTGAGTAGCATGCATCCCTCAATTCCCTCAATACTTATTTTACCTTCCTACCTTTCTTCCCAAAGAGACGACTGGAAGCTTATCATTTTTCCAAGATATAAAACTCTGTGACATTCGGGATTCGCCGAGAGGGAGGGACACAAAATGCTTCCTTTACAACGGATGTGCTTATCAGTTTTGTGATGATGGTGAGCGCGCGAATGCTGCCTGATGAAATGATAATGCAAATGTTGCAATTAGCCAAAAGATGAAAAAGACGCATAAAACGTTAGACTTGGACTGGCATGTTGTTCCTAGGATCCAGGCAGAGAATGAATCCCGGATGTTCAATTCCAGCAGGAGCAGCAGCTCACAAATCCCGTAGTCGATTGTTGGCTTTCTTCAGACCAGTCGAGTCGAGCGAGTCCTCCTTTCATACTAACTATTTCATTCACACAGAGTGAGTCCCGAGTTCCAGTAGCAATTTTTAAAAATTAATTTAGCAGAATTAGTTGAAAAGAGTTAAAGCGTGCAATTAAAAATGGAGATCATGACAATTGGAGCCCCAGTCGCAAGTTCGAGCAAAGTAAAAAACTAAGATCCTTTTGGTAAACTTTATAAATCTTCCCATAGTTTTAAGTCCTCATAAATAGTTTGTAGCTCTAACGTAACTCTTGTTTGGGAAACTAAAAAATGTACTAGGAAGAAGGGAGCCAGGCGCTGAGGTCAAAAAAGTTCAAGAAGTGTGAAGCATTCTTTACATACCTCCTAAAGGAAGCATCTAGTAAGCAGAAAGAGTGGGCCTATAAACTTGTCCAGGATCTCGTTGATGGAGTGACTGGAGTTGACGAATTCGCTGAGCTCTTGACAACAGTCGGAAATTGTGAACCACTTCCCCCGCAAATCGTTACAATATTGAAGGCAAATAAATGACACACGTTGTTGTATAACCGCTAGCTTCCCAGTATTTATCCCAATTCCCATTCTGGTAATTACAAATATTTTGTAAAATATTGCAGGAAACAGTTCCAACACTTCGCAAGGCACTTACAAGGAATGAGGTTCAAATAGACGGCATTAATCCTCCGATGTTTGAGCCCATTAAAGTTAAACGTAAGAGGACTTTCCCAGCAGACCCGCCACCGCCACTAGTTACTGAGAAACAAGAGAGCCCTAAAGACATCCCGGAAACAGCAGCAGTGGCAGAGACACCACAATCTTTACCCACGATGCAGGGACGAAAGGTCACTATTCGCTCACTAGCGTGTCAACCTTCAAAATTGGTATGCAATCGATTGTGATACAACTATAATTAATGGATTTCTTTAGCAGCGGAAATCGAACGCGTCAACGCCACCGCCGCGGGCAACAAGGCGATCTGTGGCCAAAGCTAACCCATCCGACACTAAAGTACCTGGTGACATGATAAAGGATGCAAGCCCAGCATTGAAAAAGCC
>JAANSN010001761.1:0-29867 GCA_036850665.1 Dicranocentrus wangi | reverse complement strand
GGGTTTTTTGGTTGCTATGGGGAATTTTAGTTGCTATGGGAATTTTTGGTTGCTATGAGGATTTTTGGTTGCTATGGGGATTTTGGTTGCTACGGGTTTTTTAGTTGCTATGAGACTTTTTGGTTGGGTGGTTGTTATTGATGTAATTTTTGTGTACTTTATGTACTTTTTTGTACTTTATACACTCTTTTAACTTTATGTACTCATTCCTTAAACTTTATGTACTCATTCTTTGTACTTTATGTACTTTTTCTTTTAACTTTATGTACTTTTCATCATTGTACTTTACGTACTTTTCATTATACTTTATGTACTTTTTCTTACATTTATGTACTTTTCATTGTATTTATGAACTTTTCATTGTGCTTTATGTACTTTTCATTATACTTTCTGTACTTTTCATTGTATGTTTGTACTTTTCATTATACTTTGTGTACTTGTCATTGTATTTATGTACTTGTCATTGTACTTTATGTACTTTTTTTTATTGTACTTTATGTACTTTTCATTTTACTTAATGTACTTTTCATTGTACATTCTGTACTTTTTCTTTGTACTTTACGTACTGTTTTTTAGTACTTTAAGCACTTTTCCCTTGTACTTTATGTACTCTCTTTTAGTACTTTAAGGACTTTTCCCTTGTACTTTGTTTACTCTTTTTTAGTACTTTAAGCACTATTTATTTATTTATTTAAGCAATATTTATTATACTAACCAAGGTAGTATTTCCAGCGATGACGAATTTATTTTTAGTTATAGGCATACGTAAATGTTAACCCAATAAGAAATCTGCAAGTTACATCTTGGGTGATGCAAACAATGATACTTACCAAAGATTCCAGTTAATCAAATGTTCCATACAAAAACTGCAATTCTTGCTCAAGCTTAAATATACTGCTTTTTAATGCCGCTGCCGCTATTGTACTTCCTAGATTTTTCGATTCTAGTAATTCACACCAGATCACAATGAAAACTGCTGAGCGTGGTCTTGAACAAACTTCATGAAAATCTGCGGGCTGGGCTGACGCCTGCTTGTGGTAACTTGAATCGCAACAATCGAAATAGCTTTTTGAAAAAAGACATCATGTATTTGTTCCTTGAGCAAACACCTGCAATCGTCGGAGTATTGATTGTCATTTCATTCGGTTCATGTTCTTAATTTCCTAGAATTGTGTCATCGTAGTGTTCTTCGTAATGAACTAAAAATAAATTTGGTCTTCTTAGAAGGAAACAGCGTTCATTCATGCAATCTTACGTCAGGTTCTATCCTATAGTTACAATTCTTCCCCTCTTCAGTACTCCATCCATTTTTTCCAATGGTATCTCGTTCCAGTCACTAGGCTGGTGGTAACACATGCCATACTTTGGAAATATGTCTGATGGCTCCCCCGTTTTATATAAAGGGGTTATTACCTTTTGCTATATCATCTCATTACATTTCGGAACCTACAAAATATTGGTATATTAGCTTTACAACGAGCAGTTATTTCCTAGTTTAAGGGAGGGACTATTTAAGGATCATTACGGACGATTTCGAACAAAAAACACGAGACTACAATATAACCTGAAACACCTTTATGTGAAACACGAACATGTTATCTTTTTCCTTGAAAGCGTTCATCGAGCAAAATATAGCCATATAGCCATGTTGGATGACACCTTCTCAAATTACTACTTCCATTCTTGCATACATAAATGACATAATATGACAGTGAAAGTTGAAGGTGGAAGAAAGCTTGGTAATGGATCGTGCATAGGGCGTAGACAAAAACTTTTATTTTTGTGCTGATGGCGTGTCGAAGCATTTATGAATTATAGATTTTGTCTCGAAAGTTAACTATCATGTACATTGTAAAGGTACTAACTTACCAAAAGGGATACCAGATTATCCAGTGGGATTCCATGATGTAGCTACAAGATCCACAAAATACAAAAACTTTTGTTGGTGAATGTATGACTGAAGTTGTAAGAGTTTTTAATAATGCATGGAGCAGTACCCCGTCACGGATGCACTTTCAGTTTTCAGTTGGCAGGTGTAACGGCTTTCAAGGTCTATCGGTTCTCACATTGTGCCAACTCCACTCAAGCAGTAACAATGACATTGGAATCCAATGGGGATTCCATTCATTGTGTTCTGTTTCCATACGACGGTAAAGTCAAAGTGTACGGGGAAAATGAAATCGCTTTTGTTTGACAGAGATAGACAAGCAACTTATGTAATACTTACAAGTAGGTGCTAGGGTTCCACTTCCACTGGAATTGGCTGTAGTTGCATCACCAGCACAGCGTAGGTATTTGTACTCGAAATTTTATGAAGAAGCTTTGTCCGACTTTACGTTGCAACCTTTGCATTGTGATTACGTGATATGTGGATTGTGGATCATAAAATGCAGGAATGAGGAAATTGTCGCGTAAGCAAATATACATGTTTTTTATTTCAGTACGATTTACATACTCATAAAAGAAGAATAAAGTCAAATTTCAACATTAATACATATTATGTGCATTAACTAAACTACTCTTTACGGTATACAGACTCGAGAATATGTATTTAATATTATGAAATACGAAAATTTTGTCGCTGTTTTATGTGAATGAAGCAGACGAAAATATCGTTATATAGATTTTCAAACGTTTTAAGATATTAGATTAGATATTAGATAACAAACTTGGTACTGAGTTGGTTTTGAAAATAGGACACGACATAACATACATGTAGAGAGATAGAATAATTATCACTTTACTAGAGCACCGAGTACATCATAAATATTTTGTATTTAGGATCAATGGGATATGCGGACATGTCTTAGGTACCAATCAGTTTGCGAAGAAAACATCCTTCATGTTTTATCGCTTGGAGGAACTATATTTGTCAGATATTGACATTGATGGGGTTTCCTAATTTTGTTGAAGTAGCCCTATTTGAAATGCACACATGACATGTCAGTGTTTGAAATGAGTATTAAATTTATTTTTGCACAGTGTTTGCTCAAATTCCTAACAGTTCGACCTAATACGGGTATTCGTTCTATATTAAATGAATATAATAATTTACATCTTACATTTATTCCGACATCTAAAACAAGGTGTATAGGTACTTAATAATCTCAAGTTGCTCGTGAGTGTGTATACCTGACATATTTACCAGTATAGCTTAAGGTTATCCAAGATTCTAAAGAGAATCAATGAACTTGACCCAATTTGTTTGTTTATTTAGGACAAAAATATCAAAAACTTGTCGGACGTTTGTGAGTACGAGTACTCACTTCATCAAAATACAAGCTCGTTATTTTTACTTTAGTTTTATGCAACAAATAACCCTCCAATTCCGTAGTACCTTTTTTACATATATCTATTTACTTGTGTGTTACATATATTGTATAAGATGATTTAATAACCTAATCTTAATAAAATGAGACTAGTTGAGTTATCTTGTAAAGTTTCACAAACTGAGACAGTGAGAGACATCGTTTACTGGGATGTGCGGTAGCCGCAGTATATTTTGTGTTATTGTAAGTATCGAGCACAGCAGGAGTTTTTCTCACATTTTTCACTTCCCGTTGCCGTCCTCTTTACTTCCAGTATATGCTCTCCAGTGTCGTGCCGTGCCGGCAGAACAGTTATGTAAAACAGCAATTTCTCAGGTAAGCATAACGGCTTCCAGCACAAAATTCGAACCAACCGTTGAATGACTTGAACTGATGAACGACTTCTCGTCTCGTCCCAATGTCGTGCAAGAAAATGTGCCTACATTACATTACATTCCCGTCGTACTTGTGAGTGAGGATTTTGTGACCTCAGACTTGTCAATATACGTTGCTTGCTTTAATGATAAAGTAAAAGTATACCAACACTTTTATTCTTGCAATCACAGTTTAAGAGGGAGCATGTTAGGAAAGCGGAGCATGACTGGAAACAATACTATGATGGTAAGTTCTCCAGCAGAGACAGAACTATTCCATTACAGCTTAAACTTTTTTCACGCCATGTTTGTGAGCAACCGACGCCAACTCGGGTCAATCAAGTGACAAAAAACAGCTCAGTTCCCACCACAAGTCAAGGTACTGCAATGCTAGGAAGGTAGTTATTTTTTACTTTCCGTGCGATACTATCAAAGGCTGTCCCTTTCGTCATAAAAACGAAAATCCCCACGACCCACGAAAAAATGTGCTTAACTGAAAGACTATGAAAGAAAACATTGACATAAAAGATACAACTCCTACACACACACAACTATACCCAGCTTTTTTCAAAAGTTTTGGGTACATACCATACCGCTATGAATCAGGAGCAGCTATAACAGGTGCTGTGTGGTGGGAGTGGACTCATTCGTATACTTAGATTTCCTATTTCTTCCTACATTTAATCGAAAAAGCCAGTAAAAACAAATCAACAATATATATGACCACATGTCACGCACGCAAGATACCGACACTGCTTATCACAGCTACCGAGCTACCTATTTTTCTCTCAATTTGCTCTTTTTATGCTAAAATACCATGATCAATACCAAAAGACATCATTTTCTTGGCGTAATAGTAACCCGTTACAGGAGACGATCATTTCAACATTCAACGACTTTGTGGGAGGATTGGTTGTTACCGTATGCATGCAAGGTTGACTTTACTTCTAATACTTTCTCCAATTTTTGAGATACAATCTATATTGGTAAACACTTTCTATACTTATGCATAACACTATATACGTATACAATAACTAGGTAGGTGTGACATGAACAATGTACTCTTTAGGAACGTGATAAAAATGAGAGTGGGCTGAATCAATCACAGGAACATTGGCACAACAGTGGACAAAAATCCTGTCGTTCTATTTCGTACCCTATAGCTTTTATTTCCTGGAGGAAGCTTAATATTTGACGCTGCCTTTGGAAAATGACATTTGCAGTTAGTGGACACATTAGTAGCCCCACGTATATCTGCAACCGCTCAAGTTGAATATACTCAAGGGGTAATTTCAGCACGACATGCCATTTTACACGACGCACTAGGATTACACGCATCGACTTTCAGTGCAGGATGCAGCTCACGCTGAACGCTTTGAAGGAAACAACAACTGGTGGTGTCGTGTCGCTTATGAGTAACTCAAACCCGGGGATACCCACCTCCTTTCTACTTACAACCCTGTTTGTGAGAATGAGTCACTCGTCAGAGTAAATCGGAAACTAGACTACTGTAAATCTGCTTCGAGTAATTCACAATACTTCTACCAATACCACCACTGCTTCTGTAGGCTCTTCATCTACTCGCACAAATGACATGATTCGATTTGAGAAGGTGACACTACCGTAATCCTTTTTTGAAATTTCATGTTTTCATCACAACATGTTTATATCTAAAAAAAAAACATTTTTTTGCTCGTGTGAGAGTGCCACGATAATACAATCTAACATTTCGAGCATGTTTATATGATAATATAATAAGAATATATAAAATCACTAAAAAATATGTCAATCATTCTTGTTCAACATGATCACGTGCCCTATAAGATTCAACACTCGTATGAAAACTGCGAATCGTATAGAAAATAAATTACATTTTTTCATTTTTTTCCTGTGAAACTCATTCACTAAATAATCGACTTTTCTTCCTATTCACATTTTATCGCATTACTTTTCTTAATGTTTATGTAGGAACGGGGGGAGAGCTGTCAGATATATCTACAACATAACATATATTATGTAATAATATGTATCATTCAACTGTCAGCTATATACTTTCATAGGAGAGTCAGGAGACAACAACAAAATGGTAAGATGAGATGTACAACATATATGTACATATTTTTACCGGATGAGAATGAGCTTATTTACAATACAATACGATCTAGATTATAAGTGTATTGACATGATTCGAAGCTCCAGCCAACGTTGTTTCCACTCGACAAGGCTGAGCCCCGCCGACCGAGGAATACTCATTCTTCTGGCTTGAGCAGTTTGCAGATGGTGGGGGCATGGACTCAACTAGCTCAACAGCATTAGTGCCTTCTTTCTCGGAGAGTTTCTCCGAGTCTCCTTTTTCAAACCCATTATTAACGGGAACTTGATAGCATCTCTGTGTCTCTCGACTTAATAATGGGGATAAATGGGTAATAGAGGTGGCACGAGGAGGAGATCCATCACTTGGGGTAGCCCGTGTAACCCCAGTACGTAATCCACCACTGTGCCTTCCAATACTGTTTCCGGTGCCAAGTTGAGCATGCTTGTGTTGATGCTGAGACATTGTGCGGGAAAGGGGTGAGCCCCCGTTGTTGAACCGACGGGATGGATATTTTGGTCGGAATAGTCCTCGGTAACAGTTCTGCAAGAGATTTGGGTTGAAAAACAGGAATATATATGGGTTGACACAGGAGTTGAGTGATGCGAGCAGCGTGAGGATGGTGAATGTTGGACCTGCAAAATGTCAGACAACCAAAAAACAATGTAAATATATAACTCAGGCCACGCACGCTTTCTTCAGAATCTTGTGGATTCCGTCACTAACATTCCATTATAAAAATCATTGGCAAACTACACTTTCAATATCGCTTCAGAGTTTTCAAACGAAAACGAAATAGATACTGGGCTAGGTTCATCAGGATTAAACCATGAAACTGACAGGTTACCCAAACATTACACTTGTAACTTGTACCTACACAGGTACCTCGTGCACCTAGACCTACAAAATATTGATTCTATACCAGTTAAACACATAAAGAATCCATGTTCGGTAAGGTAAAACGCATAAAACTATTTTCGTATTTAATAGCATCTGACAATGAGATCGATTAGTCAAATACAATATTCCGCAGAAAGCGATTATCAATACAATCAAGTTCAGAGTTTACGTATTGGAGCTTGCTAATTTGTCTGAAAAGTGCTATCTGATTTGCGAGTTCGAGGGACACCCCAGGTACTACCCGTGTTAGTTCCAAAACCATTCTAAAAATTGTTTTGCAGTCGGACCTAATCTCGAAATCAAATAAGAACCTGGAGTAAATATAGGTCTGAATAAGAGGCGAAGATACCAGATCATTAATCCGGTTACGGGGGTGTATGGAGTGCGAATACAAACGCATTACACATCGTCTTTTTGATCTTTGCCCCTCCATCAAGAACTGATTGTGAGTTTCTGGTATTTACTCACACCATCAGTAGTTGTTATATACACCATAACATGGCTGGCATCCGCAGTCGGATGGCAGAAACGTCTTAATGTCCAACTCATTTCTAATCCTGACAAGACAACTAATCATTTTATGCATACTAAAAGAGAAACGCGAACCCCTACAACGACTACATATAGGCACATGTGGATTTTCGGAGTATGTTTACATTCGCAGTCACGCAAGCACAGGATATGTGATGTGATGTGTACTTACATCACCAGTCGGGAAAAGTCAAGAATGAGAAATTCCTGAGGAAGAGTTGGAAGAAGAAGAATTCGTAATCACGGTGCAATGTACCGGTGTCAGGAGTAAATATGAAGATTATGTAAAACGTTATGAGGGTTTTGTGTGATATTCATACTAAAGCAGAGTTTTAGAAGCTTTACTTTAACTTCACACTGATACTTATCTTTCCAGAAAAGCGCACTATACATTCACATTCACAAGTTAGTTGGGCATAACGGCATAAGTATATATAAACGTGAGAAGTAGGCATTCACTGTGCCTATTATAACGTAAGGCAACACCACATTATATGTGGGTGGAGTAATATCATAATATCAGTTCTCACAAATTATACGGAACACACAAGTGATACGAATGGCAAATCTCATTTTAGTGAGACGGAGGATTGAGTGTTACTTTCACCACGAATACAACTGTTAGGCACATACCTAAAATGTATGGGTGAAAGCGCTGGTCATACAGAAAGGATCGAATATTTTAGGAGTAGCTAGTTCGTGTCTTATGAACTGTCAAATGGATTATGGTTGATNATTTTAGGAGTAGCTAGTTCGTGTCTTATGAACTGTCAAATGGATTATGGTTGATTTGCAAGAAAATCTAGTCCTGTCTGAAATCTCATGAAAATCTTGCGGCTTTTTTGGATTAGCTACATTCTTGACGTTCATATATACAAAAATTCCAGTGGGTTGATCGTCGACCGTTACTCCGAGAATTTGCGTTAACTTGGTATACTTTGTTTAATTTGAAATCTTTCAAAATTAGTCAGACCTGTTTATTCATGTGGAAATGAGCTTGTGTTAAGCAAACAGGTAAGATTAGGCGGAATTTAGGCAGAATGATACTAGAAAGCCTCTAGCTAAATAAAAGTAAAAGATACATTTGAAAGAATAACATTTACTATTGAACGCACAATTACCGTGTTATATAAAGCATGTAACTTCTCTTCAACAAATGTTTATATAGGTTTATATCATTAATATATTTTTTCAGGTTCGGAGAAATGAAATGTGTGAGTTAAAGGAATAACCCCTTGACTGTGCCCCCAGCATGCATACAATTTAATGAAAAAGGTCAAAAATGAAATTGAGTAAACAAGCTTGCCAGAGTGGTATCATCACGGTCCATCTGACTGAACTGAAATTGAACTGTGTCCAGGAGCTTTTCAACTTTTTCCTAAAACTACAAACCATCAAGAAAGCATACCCCAGTATGCACTGCTATAGCTATATTATTATATTTGCTTTGGATTCGGTGGAATTCTATATTAACCAAACAAGGTTTGCAGCGTTCTAGATTCTAGATAGAGTACATATTTTTTACGCTGGATACTTAGTTAGATGAAGTTTCTGCTAGCTTTTTTATTCTTTGGAACGGCTGGTCGTAAACTTTTTGGCGTTTCACCGTGCAATTAGAGAAAAAAAGTTTACGCTATGTTGTAGACACTTCTGCAGAATGGGAGATCATACGGTGAGAGTGGGAGGTTATTTCACCTTATTTTTTAAAGAATTTTCACTACTTCACGTTTACTCGTATTTCAGAGTTTTAGAAACACAGTTTAACAAAGTTTCGACGCGGCGCGGCGTACTGATCCCGTGAAATAGTTGAACGTTTTTCATTATAATGAAATTACCTTACAACTCACAGATCAGTAAATCAGAATGGTAAGGGTAGCGTCGACGATAGAACGAAACATGAATGGACTATTTTGACTACCTTACCGTGTATATTTGCCTAAAAATGCCTTACTTACATGTTACATACCCTCATTGTCAACATTTTCTGTGAAAATATTCTTGACCTCCTAGATGAAATCTAGGAAGTCGGGAGGTTTTTACCCTCACCCGCGTACCAAGGGAGATAAAAGTTGTAAATTTAATCAACCAAATTTGAACACACGTCCCAAGAATTTGCTTCCCAAGAATAGGGACTTTTCATTATGCCTTTGGCAGGTATTCCTTCCATGTAGAGCTAGAGATACTCATCAGAAATGCTTTGTCGTAAATGATTTCTGTTTGTTCGGCTAAAATGAAATCAGAGAAATACAGATATTTTCCAGGCATGTAACATTGATACCCCGGGAGTTTGCTGATCTCCTTATTCATCAAGATCTTCTCTTTCGTTTTAGATTTTTGAACATTTTTTTCACAGATCCACAACACCTTACGTTTATGAGCATGAGTTTCTTCTTTTATTTAGATAGCTTGTACACCAAATCATAATTGAATATAACAAAATTCTAATCTTCTGAAAAATGTCCGTCATTTATTCATGGCATTTCTTAACCTTGGTTTTTCAACCTCCTTCACATTCGCAACCCAGCCTAGTTCTCTTGGGCGCTTTTTCATTCACAAAAACTTTTAGCTGAGAATGAGAACCTCAGGACATTAATTTCTCAAACTGCAGAATCTTTCTCCCCTTCAGGACATGAAAAGTGAATCACGCAGTTCCCCAATTACCTGATTCAATGGGGAATTCTTTTCTTTTAAACGAAGTTGACTGTTTATGGTCATTACCAGAGATTGCCAGTACATTTAAGTATATTCGGTTATATAGGGACACGTCTTGGTTTCCAGTGAAGTTGCAAATTTATGCATAAAACTACGTATTCCTTAGAGAAGTGACGTCAGTGGACAATATTCTTTAAAAAGTTTCAGGAACTCACCCTCACCAATGATATGATATGATATCCATAATATTATATATGCTTCGCGACAAACGTGTGCTGAGTATGTCATTGGAGTGGGAATGAGTTAAGAAATTTCTCCATGTACACCTAGGATATCCGAAACTGGGCTCCGACTTCCATCAAGCCCTGGAGAGCCGTTGAAATGACAAAGAGTGCCGTGGAGGCTTCCACTTATTCCTCAGCACGTTTGGTATATGTTAAACAGTAAACTCAGATGGAAATAGTGGGGATGTGGTATTATTATAGGTACGTCGTGTGATATAAAATGAAATCAGAAATGAGTGTTAAATACCTCTTAAACAGCATCAAATTTGGGGATGAGGTAGAAACCCTAAAGCTTTTGTGCGAAGCCCTTTGAAGAAATATAACCTTTGAATCTTTTAACGTAGAAGTATCCTTGAGATTTTTCGCAAATCCTATTTGTGCATTGTGCCAACATAGTCATTTTATGATTTGATATGTAGGCATGATAAGGATTTTAGTTTTTGGAGTAAAACCCATAATAAATGTAGGCGTTTCTTGTTCGTCCCTCATGCCCTACCTTTTTGTTCCTCGAATTCATTCCAATGTTTAATATTCAAATCGAACATCCAAACACAAAGTTTTGTACTCTCATTGTTACGAATGTTTTAGGCAACCCATACTTAGAAGAATTCAGTAAATATAGAACTTTTCCGAACAGAACCGTCGATCCCAGAACCCCTTTTTGCATTGAAACAGAATACCAACCCTATTAAGTAACTCTTATAGATTAAAGGTTGTATGGACAAAATATTTGATCACGTTAATTCGCCGTTGGAATTTTTCAATTTCGCGACCCAGTTCTGCACTTCAAAGACCTTAAAACCACGCATGAAGTACCCTCACGAGTCTCAACAATCAAAGATCATACCTTCAATTTTGCCGTCAGCAAGAATGTTTCGAAATGTCAAATTGCGGAAGAAACGGGGGAAAACTAGAGCTTTGCGTAAGATCTTGTGAATATATAAGCTGTCTGCACTGCTACCGCTGTATTCATTTTACTAACAACAAAGCATAATACATATATGCATCTACGAAAAAATGAAACATGTTGATAATTTGAATACCTTATAATCTTTCCTGTTTATATATTGTACTAGAATAAAACTGGAAAGTAATAGAATACACTCAAGAAGCCCACGCCTGTTGCATGAAAGTTGAGATAACAATAAACAGGCGAATTGTCTGTCCTTGGCATTACATAAATAGCCATAAGTTTTCGGTTGCTCAATCCTTTCGCTAAACCACGTTAGGTATTTATATTTTCTGACCATCACCATGATGCAGTCTTAAGGAATTTACACAGCTGTACAAACATCCCAACTTACAACTTCTTGTTGGAATGGCATCCAGAAAAACTTTCTCCGCTCAACCTTCCAACAACATCAAAGCTAAGACAAACATTATGTAAGGGATAAGTTTCAAGTAAACAGGCGACAAAAAGGAGCTGATATTAAGTAGCTACAAAGATGATTATTAAACTAACGCCTACTATAAGCACTGCCATCCAAGCTTAAATCCCCCATCACTCTTGCCTCTTCTTGTCTCACTTTGAGCTAGCTCATCCTCCCTAAATCTAATTAATTAACCTTGACAAATAGAGAAAGAGCATCGGCTGGAAATCCTGTTTACGGTTAAGCACGCTTAATCTATTTTCCACGCTCATTTCACATCACACTGTATCTCCTTCCTGAAACATCGTAAAAGTTTATGCTCCCACCTTGCATTACCCAATTAAATCCTCATCCCCTGTCGATTGGGTCAAGGCTATCTAAAAACGCTGGAGATTTCCCATTTCAATCTATCACCGAATCAATGGTACTTGATTCCTATGGCAGAAGCTAAAAAAAGATCATCATCAATCAAGCCAGCAGAATGATTCTTTCTCCGTGAAGTCGATGTGAGTCAGCAGCCCATGAAAAATGAAGAACCGTAAAGATGTTACGGGTCCATTGTAAACATACCACCATCCTGCATAGAGCAGATTCTTTGCCACATTATCTCATTAAACCTGGAAATGATGGATAGTGCACTGAGCACACAAGCAATTTTTTTCCGCCATTCTCCGTGCCATGGATGACTGAATTCATAGTTAACTGAATTTGTATAGAATCCAGAATCCGGAGGCTGCAGAATGACTATGTTTTGTTTTCTATGATAGCCACAACCTTTGTTATCTTTATACCCACATCCAGAAAAAGTTTTTCCCTTTTCAATGAAAGCAGATTTTTGAAAATGTACTGGAATCACGGAATAATGGAGCTCCTACACCAGGATATTTTATATACCTAATAAAATTACATTGGTTTGGTGATTACCTGTAAAGAAAGAACTTTGACTGGCATATGGATCATAGACAGACCAAAGCTGAGCAGCGATGAAAGGGGATGAGCAGAAAATGTAGCAGCAGATTATGGTAACCGTCAACTTAATGGTTTTGATTTTCGCTCTGGAAATCCCTTTCACGGAATGCGTTCTCGGTTGCTGGTTCACGTAAGTGGACATCAATGACTTTGCGTTCTGTTTTCCATCCACAATACCCCCACTACCCGTACTTTTGCTTCCTCTCCTAGAGAATCGGTTGTGAGTTGGTAGAAGCAAATGTCGGGAGCTTGATTTCCCGGAGAAGCGATAACTTTGATTTTGTTGCTTGTCACGATCAGCTAGCCCACCAATAGTTGACTTCCGCCCAGTCTCCGTCATCCCTTCTTTGTTTAATATGATACTGTCAGGTTTCTCTTTCATGTTGGTCCCACCGGTGGAGTATTTCCGTACTGGGTCATCACCGGGTGAGTGACAAAAGTTACATCGCTTCTCGTAGCAGCCATGCTGGCATGTGTTGGAGGCTCCAGAGAATTTGACACTTCCATTTTTCATATGTGTCTTACTGCCCCTGTTACCTTCATCATTTGCGTCGGAGTGACATCCTTTTGGAATGATACGCAGCTCATTTCTCTCCCCCTCTTTGGAAATCAGCTGAAGCTTCTCTTCTCGAAGCTGATGGGACTCTGGGAAGCTGGTTCCTTCAAATGTAAACATTTTTTGACTTGTGAAACACAAGGAATTTTTACCCTGTTCCAGTTTACTATCATCCGGAGCAGACATGCGACGACTACTCAGCGACGGCGAGAGTGTACTTGATTGAGTGGTACATGAAGATGTGGATGGTCGAGTGTTGATTCTATTGTTCCCACTCCTTTTGTTCGGCTTCACTTTGCATTCTCTACTGCCCCCAGTTTCAACCCCAGACGTTGACGATGTGGACGATCTGGTGGTGAGCAGTCGCTTGGAGGAGTTGTAAAGATTAATGTTCCCTTTTTTGGCGGATGACGCACTCCCGGAAATTGAATGACTAGCATTTGCTCGCAGGGAAAGCCTATCCTCCCTTTGGAAGACGGACTCGTCCTGACTCTGGTCGTAAGTTGAAGGGCCGTCTCCATCATCCGAATCCGCTCTTGTCATCCGCCTCTCATAATTATCATGGTTTCTGCTTGCCGCCTTCATATTGAAATTGATCCAAATGGCTCGGGTGATACAGCTGTAGGCAAACACGAGGATAATTAGTGGAATGATGAAAACCGTAATAGAATACCAGGTCACATAAGCTTTTGCTCCCCACGGTTCTGGGAATGTGGCCCAGCAATCAAATTCCGCAGGATCCTGCTCCGTCGCAGGTTTAATTTGCTGGTAGCTAAAAATAAAGATTTGAGGTACACAAGAAAGGAAGGAGATGGCCCACGCCAGGCCAAGCATGATCTTTGACCGTTTGGCTGTCCAAGTGCAATTACTCAATGGGTAACAAATAGCCTGATATCTGTCAAGGGCTGTCATCACCAGGACGTATGAGGATGAGTACGGGCCCAGGATTTGTGTATATTTCACAAACTTGCAGAGAAAGTTGCCCCCTTGGAAGCGGTACGTTATTTCCCAAAAAAGTTGAGTAAGCACGTTAAAAAATGCGGTGATCAAATCAGCCACGGACAGATGGAGAATGAAATAATACATTCTCGTCATTTTTTGTCTCCGAAAGAATATCCCGAGGAGAACGACACAGTTGCCAAGAACCGTCAGGATGAATAAGAGTGCCAGAACGGCCATCTCAACTTTGGCCAGCTCTTCATCCCGTTTGTAATCAGCAGCTGAGGTTTTGTTAACTCCAAGAACGGACCCATTCAAGGAGGCGTTTGGAGCCAGTAATGACCAGCTTTCGTCATAGTCAAGTAAATCCAGGGGAGCTGCTGGTGGTGGTATGCTGGTCCAATTAGTCACCTCCCGGGGGACCTCGAAAACTTTTGTTTCAAAAGTAGCTCCCATTTTGCTCTATTAATATTATTTATTTACACTCCACACGCCCAAGGTAAACAGGAAAGTAAGCCCATTGAGCCCATTTTGTGAGCAACAGTTACACATTAACTGCCGGAATGCGCTATGTTATAATCTTATCTCAGAAGCTCATCAGTTCACATTTTCCACCAGCTACTATATTCATTTTGCCACTTAACATTCCCCCACACTGTCTCACACTGCAAACTAAATACTTCGAAAATAGCGAGAGTTTTGCACATAACAAAGTAGGTAATAGGTTTTTGTACCGTGTCCTTCACATAATACATAGGGTTAAGAGCACCAAAATATTTTTACGTTTCTACTTTGTCACAAAATATGTACCACACACGACGAGGTCGTCATATAGCTATCTTTATTTCGGAATCGGAATACATGAATAAATGCATATAAATAGGAGCAATGTGTGTAATGTGTGTAATACGCTCTCTTTAATCCAAGAATAGCACCGTGTTTTTGGCTCCAGTAAAGTTCTTACGATAACATAACTTTCGGAATCCACTTACATTTCACTAATCGTTATCTACGCGTAATGCAATAAAGGGAGTGTATCTTCCATCATGAGATTTGTTGTGACAGTTACTCAAAAAAACCGATGAAATAACGAGAATAAAGTTGCCGCAAGTACACGAGACTTGTGTGCACAAGTGCTAATACACCTGCCTGGTCCAATTAAAGCATGATAAAATTTGTGCAGGAGAATTCACGGCTCGTGCTCACTAAACAATGTTTTTGCACTAAAATAGTACGTCCAGTTTTAGTGTCCCGTAGGAAAACAGTGTATTTCTGGCCAACAATTCTCTAACAAATATAGCCGTAGTCGTAATCAATAAAGAATTGTGTTCTGGGTCCATACATAAATTGTCTAATTCTCGATGGCCACCACCCACGTAAGATTGAAATATGGTATTGATATTTTTTTTCTAGATAGTGAAGTGGAATTGAGGAAATTCACGACTAATATCCAAGGAAGAGCTATAACTATTTTTCAGTTGCTGAAACACGAATGAAAATAGTTTCGTTTGGAACATAACTTTTTATCGTTTACTCACAACCAACCCACTCAACCAACTATCAACCACCACCATGCCACTGTGTTATGTTAGTCTCCGTTGGACTTCCTAAGCACGACTGAGCCGTAGCCACTTGGAACAAGATACCCCAATCAAGTCACCACCACCACCATGAACACTGTCTCTCTGCCTGCTTTCTCCACCATCCACCAGCATTTCAATTCCACCAGCAGCACAGAGGGGACGAACCGAGCGAGTGAGTGCAAGTGAAACTTGTGCCTTTTGCTGTGTTCCTCGACCAGAGAACTGTTTGCTCGTAGATAACCCTGCGCCTCAGATGTGGATTATTTTGTCTGTATATGCCAATTTTGAATTATTAGACGACACGAATAATTTCGCTTTGCCGATGAGATGCCGCAACAGTTTTGTAGTGCCGATTCTCTGCCAGCGTTGGCTCGAGCGGATTCTGTATACACATGGAAAACTGGCTTTACCGTGAGATCCTCTTCATTCAGCATCAGCACATCACCATGTTATCGCCACACTCTGGTTACTATTGCTAAAGTGGAAATAGGAATGTCTGTATATACATCACATCGTGTATTATCATATCATTCTCTCCCTCCGTGTTTTGAACACAGAATTTGAGAATTGGCAAGCGTTATGGTGGATAGGTGTACGTGCAAGTTGTATCTTTCCTTTACTTAGGATAATTTGAGATCACGGCACAGAGTTGTTAGGCTGATTGCAATTTCCCAAATTTGAGCCGCGCGATCACGTTCACTTATATAACATTACATATTTCTATTCTATGCATCATTTGTGTTGATCGTTTACCAATGCGAGATACCGAAGAGCATGGGAATTATTGAAATAAACACAATTGTAGAGCTCCAAGATTGTGATGTTCTTGGCAAGCTCGGAATTTCAAGTTATCAAAACTGACAAATTTGCGAGTACACGACACGTAAAACTCCAGGGATCATTTTTGTTTACGCTGAAGAAGGCTTTGGGTTACTCACGATGAATGGATACCCGGTGCTGCTCGGTAGTACTCCAGCGTCAATGGGTTCTAAACAATGTGTAAACTTGCAAGATTGGTAAACACTGTCACAACGTTTGCATGACAAAAGTGAGTGATATGATGGCGCACAACGCAGTTTGAACAAAGTTTTTTACACACTAGAACTTGACGTGCATTACGCTGTCACTCAAAAAAGTAAGTTATGGATAATCCATTTATTTACCCACTAACTAACCTCTCGCAATACACAACAGTTTACTATCTCCAAGTCATTAATGCTGTCATCAAAAAGGGGATAAACAATTTTCATTAAATTAGAAGCAAATTTTTTTCCAACGTATATTCTATCTCGGATGTCATCTCGTGGGCGTCTGCATCCAATCAGCAGCAGCTAGTTTAGTGTCCTTTGTCGTGATAGAATTCCTATAAAATTAATGGAAAGGCAATTTCTATTCGCATCATATTGCGTTGCTTTTCTCAACAACGCGATTATTCAGATGCACGCATCTTCATGGTATTTTCTTGACTTGCATAAAGTGTAAGGTAAAACTGCAGTACGCCACCCACGCAATGAACGAAATGAATCACACTTTACATTTCATGGGAACATCGAACAGTATGCGCCTGTTGTGGGGCTGCATGGTACCAGGATATGAAAAACTAGCACCACCACCCCGGTTAGAGTCTTGATATATATGTACCGGAAAATCTTTAATTTACCACCAGAAAAGCTGCTCTCGGAAAAGTACGTCGTCCTGCGACACAACTATAACTGCGGTATGACAAAAACTGTTGTGGGTGGACCAGGAGCGCCGAACTTCATTTCAACGAAAAATCTGAAGACACGTGCTACACGCTATACACTTAATAAATATTAGATGAATCAGCTCAAAGGAAATGATTCAGAACTTGACTGTATTGGGTTTTGTTTAATTTTCGCCTAAAAATAAATGTTCGCATATGACACATTCTCAACTAGTGTCTTTGGTTTAGGCTTGCTGAGTTTTTTTTGTTACATATATCACTCTTATTCTGTTAACTTTGAATGTTCAAGTTCATGGGATGAATAAAAATATTATGCACAATTTATGTGAATACTTCGCAGCGCTGAACAAACAAGTTCACCCCTACAGATCAATCTGGCCATGATACTATCCTGCTGTGAAATGATGAAAATTGACTGTGAGTAGTTGGCTGGAATGCGCAAAAATTGGAAAATTGTGAAATCGTTTCTTTTTTGTCAAGATCTTGAACGTAACTACGCTTGAAAACTCAATAGGCCTTTTGTGGATTTACATTATAATGACGCTGGTTTCGTTCCTCTAGAAAAAAAAATATAGTTTTTTTCACCGTGTCCTCCTGTAAAACGTAAGCCCTATCACAAAATTGCAGCTACCAAACTCACCGCTCTTATGCAATAAGTTACAGAACGGATTTTTCCTGTCTGTGAAAGGATTTTTTCGTTTCTCAAATGTTCCATCTTATTGTAGGGACCCTTGCAATTACATTAATACTAATGGGAATTAGAAATGAACAGCTTTGTAGGCGGATCGCTAATGGGTTGAAAATCCCTTTAAGAATAGCAATTCTCATTGGCGTTGCACACTCAAATTAACTAAGTTTATTGTCTTATTGTATAGCATGTGCCCTCGTTTCCGCGAGATTAATAACGTTAGCACAAGATATACCCTATATTTGTGTTAAGTGTAAAACGCTTTACAGGAGTACCCAGTAATCCCTACCATGTGATCGAAGGAATTACGGGCTTCTAGCATTCTCGTTAAATGTGTTCTACAGAAATCCTTTAATTACTTAGGCTGCACAACCAGCGATCCTTTGGCCACTATAATTTTATCAGCACGTCGCATCGGGAAATAATAAACACTCAAAGTTTAAGTAATCTCTCAACCCAGGCGTTCATCGGGGGAGAGAAATGAAAAGGAAAGTCTAATTATTTCGTATGAACCTTTTTACAATAACTATGTGTTATGCTTATAGGCATTGTTATAAGTCATCTTAAAACAAGAGCCCAGGAGCATTGCAAAACCTACGGATTTACAAAACCAACCGTATGTTACATCATTGTCTTAGAAAGACTATACCACACCGCGTAAAATCCGTAACCTTATTAGCACAACATTTGCTGTGGTATTATATCTAATATATAATATACTAAACTATATATCTCGCTAAATCCTCAATGTACATATGTTACAGAGTGAAAAAGGAGGAAGCCTTTTCCCCAACAACCCTAAGTCGATATTGTAATTTAGATTAGCCTGAAGAAGTCATATATATATAGTGCATCTCGAAAGCCATCAAGCAATAAGAAGCAGAAGACGAGAAAGGTCAGTAGCTTGTGTAAATATCGGAACCTTGCCTTTTTGCAATCTTCTGAAAACCACCTTTGCCCGAAAATTCTTTCATTGTATAACACAGCATACTTTTATAGTCTTCCAACTGAGTGAGTCTTATAATTGAAAGTAGGAGTAAGAAAAGAAGCATTTCTTGGTCGACTCTAAAAATACCAGTGGGAAGTAGTAACCTTTTTTGTTGTCGTACTGTACTTTCCACTTAAGAGTTTAGGGCGAACCGTGCAACTCTGTCTAACTCATTTTATAATTCTACAATAGACTAGCAAACTAATTTGATGTTTGCGAAAACGGGGGGAAAGTTGGATGCAGATCGACGAACTTCACCGCTTCATTCCTAATCTCTTTTACGGCTTATGAAACACCTTTAGAATCTTGAATGAATAGAATCGAGACCCCGGGAAAAAAAACTCTATCAACGTATGAAATAATGTATTTTCATTGATAAAATTCTATCCTAATTTTAATTTGAAAAGGATCTCCGATGAATGTATGCATTTCACGTCGAAAATCAAGAGAACGAGCATATCGTACGTATATATGAACATGTCAGATCAAGAAGCAGATACGAATTCATGACCATGTACATATGTATGTGCTTGTGCTATACGTGCGTATGGCTGGTAAGCATTTCTACGTCTATATGTGTTTCACTGCAGGTTAGACCACTTTATAAAGCTCTGTGTGAAATATGGAATAATAAAATGTGTAGCTTGCAAATACCAAGGTATTCCATTCCAGCAAGATGTGTATGTGTACTGGTCTCTGCCCAGGTCCTTTTTAGGAAGAAAAGCTTGAGGAAAAAAGTGGCTCCTCAGATGCTACGACGATTATGGTGAACTTATGGGGAACGTCAAGCTCACTTTATGTTACAATATATATTCTCCAAACTATCTTTGCTCCTCATCACTCCTCACTTAAAATATTGTGTAATGCAAAAACCCACATTTTCTATGAATTTATGGAAACGTTTCATGTATTTTTCGTGTTTTTAAATGTCGATCTACTTCTATATACAAAATGCTGTGCATGAACAAAAAGGGCATATTATGCGAGTGCAAATGAAACACGGTTTTATCAAAAGAACAACAATGAAACTATGAGCTTAGATTACATAGAATAGATGAGTCCTACTTAACATTCGCCAGATACATCTAAATTATCCTATAAAACTGGATTTTTCATTTGAAATAATTTTATATACGGATTTTCCAAGGTCTTCACGCATATGAAAGCAATAGGGAAAAAAATTTCAAGTCTGGATAAAAAACTTAAACGGGATATTTTCATACAAGTAAAAATTATCTATAGAAAATGATGAGTGAACCGCCGCCACTGCACTCATCTACCACAAAACAACTTGAAAATGAGCTGATGACCGATGCATAGAAATCCAAAGTTTGGGAATTTACACCCAAAGTGTTATTTACTAGTTGAAACAACAGGGAATTCGCAGAGACTCATTTGTTTATGTTTGTTTGTTTCACAGTGCGCCAGTCATTTTGTGGCAACAACATTTATCATGATTGAACCAACATGCTCAATTATTTACGCCATTATACCAAAAATCCTGCTTTTTGAACTGTATTCCCCAGATTTCCCATGCTGATGAGGATATCGTATTATTAATATTTTCCCATTCGTTATTTCCAACATTTAAATGAACACTTCAGTCTCACGTGGAGCAAAAAATGCTTTCCCATAATGTATATCAGGTGATAGTGCAATGAAGGGGGTAAGGATTTATGTATTCCTGGAAATTCCAGCGGAATTACGAATGCTTGAGATGAAACTATGGGACTGCAGAAGAACAACGAAAAGACGCGCTAGCATAAAATATGTAGGCTAGTTTGCGTGCATAGAATTGACCGAGCGACACATGGGACCATTGTGGGGGCGAGCGCTCCCCGAACTGGCTCTAACACCGCAGCTTTATAGCATGACTAGAACTTCTTCTGTATCCGCGACTGGGTACGAAAACCTGTTATCAGTAGCGGTTGTAGCATGTCTGCGTCTGATAATAGTGATCACATATCACACGATTACTAACAACAGGAGGGTTGGTTAGTCCGCATTTTCCATAACAAAACTCGCTGAACGTCTCCCATACTTGATTTCACTTGTACGAAAACCCCGAATAAAGTCATGTAAGCAAGAAAGATGCTTTATTTTCACTTCATTTTTACCAGGAAGTCCAAACCAAACTACTTTGTTTCCATTCCCTTTTGTTGTCGTCGGGACTCCGAACCTGAGCAGCTTGCGAGTTTTTAGCATTTTTCATCTGAAATCAAGGAGAAAGGCATGAACCGGAGTGGATGTACCCATTACCGACTCCACTCCGCAAAATTTAACATTCCAGTTTCCCGTCCATTCAATTCTTTGAGTAATTTATTAAGTGGCTCCAGAATTCCGTCAGGACTCTCGATTCTACACGGACCATCACTTGTTTTCCTCTCATTATTTAAGGAGCGCAAGACAACGCAAAATAAAGCCGGGGCTGCAACGGGAACATCACTTGGAAAGATTACATGGTATGGGAATGGGATGTTGTTACCCATGTTTCATACATACGCTATACGCTACCGACGAAATGTGAGTACCTATATGAGTAATTGAGCCTAGGTGCAATTTTCTTATAAACCCATTCATTTTTACCATCAAGGAACTGAAAGATGGGGTTGGGTCTTCTGACGATGATGAGTGAGATGCATGTACAGTCTACATACACGTGGGCAACATTATGCATTTTTGCAGTTCTCTCCAAAGAACGAACTCACAATGTGAGCATTCTTTTCGTTGCCATTAAAAATAAAATTTGGATCCGAATCATGACGCTAAAGGGCTATAAATCGTTGTGTGTACAATGCGTTTGCAAGTGTCGCGAATCTCTGTTATGAAAGTTGTGATATTATATGGTTTCATACGTTTTACTTATGTACATCTGCTAACCTTCCGCGCTCACGTTATAGCAAATTATTTTCGTTCCAAATACTACTTGACCGGATATTATGTGGCAAGCTGTAAAAGCCTATAGTCTGGTTACTCTATTGTAAAAACTGAAATGAGTGAAAAATGTATATGTCACAGCGCGACTTCCTATGTTTTTCTTGCACCTACGTAGCTGTAATTTAGGCACACTAATGAGAACCTGCAGCTGGATTTATAGCATGATTTGCTGGTTGGTATAAAGGTGTCATGTAAAAATCTGTACTTATTATTTATGAGTGACAAGCGACAAGGTACACATAAGTAGGCCCATAATATAACCATTTAACAACCTCAGACAAATGAAAATACCAATTAATAATTTACAACAGGAGCAACTTTTGCCATAAAAATGCTCACAGCTTCGAGAATTTAATGGATTATTACACATACTACAGCGATTAGATTACCATAATGTTTCACAATTTTGCTTTATCTAAGCATGTTTTTGCTCGAGTTTTTTGGGGTAGGTTGGTGGGCTCAAATTGCTTCTCAGTCAGGGCAAGATCTAAACGTCATTCCCTGTGTACGTATGTGCATTGATTTCTGAGTGAGCCATGAGTTAGCAGGATATATAGGAGACCACAAGATTTTGGACTTTACTAATTACTGAGGTAAAAGGAAAGCATGAAATGAACAGTCTGGTTCACTAGTTAAACGGAAAATGCGTCATAAAAGGTCACTCGTAAAGTTTATGAAATATTTCAATTTGTGATGCTGTGCAACCATTCCGGTTTACAATGTGCTATTGCCATCCTGTAAAGTGGCTATTTTCCCAACCGCTTTTTATCCCTATTTACTAACACTCGTCCGTAATGCTGGATATCCTATCTCTATTCTGCTCAAGTAGATTATTGGTTTATTGTTTGCTCTTGTAAGGTGCATATTGTCTCATCTCGTAGAACTTACGCCTAGAGAGGGGATGAGTGTTGCAATCTGGAAAAAGTTGTTATCCTTGAAACTTCCCCGATCCTATAGACACGTTCGCGGTGGTCAAAACCCATTGCTAATGATGATATGACTGTTATGAATATGTAATTGCTTCAATATGGGTATCATTTGTAATCATGGGCATAATATATGTTCGACGTGGTAAACAAAATGCCACACTGGTTTAACAATTTGAAACCTGAATGAAATTATAGCTTCAGGCTCCAGTTCAATGATTTACTGTAATCATAATTCAAATGAGTTGTACAATCCATTATGTATAGCTTGTAGTCTAAGTTTTACACGCAAGAATAGGTGGTTAACCACTTTGTTGTAGATACGAAATTTCCCATGATTGCATGTGACTTTGACTGAATTCCACGAATGGCGTGTTAAAATACTTTTTATATGCAACCGAGTTAAGCACTTGTTAAGCAACATTATTATTATCAAACCAGAGTGGAGCCTCGGAATATAAATACCTAAGTGCAATTACATCAGGAAATGAATTAAATCAACACACACCTGTGTCACCAGTCATTTCAACAATATTACAATTGAATTTTCTGTTGCGGGTAGGAAGAGTTTAAATTATTATCTGAATGATCTGATGTTATGTAATACAAAAGTTTAACGATAAAACAAAATGAGCGTGTTCGTATATCAGATTTCAAATCGTGAGAAGTACATAGTGTTTTGTACTTTATCTCGGGAAAAATTTAGCTCATTTTCAGAATAACAATTAATCACGTGTAATCACACTTGTTTGACCATTGCACGAATACTACTACCTAATTTCACACTTGATGAGCTTTCTGCAGCTCTTAATTCAGTTCTGTGGGAAGTTCAAGGTACATATATAGTAAAAGAAGCTGGCATGAGTTTTGACTTTTCTTCAACCTGTGAAAGATGTGATTAAGACTGATTTATAAGTTATTACATTTCAAGGTCTTTGGAAATATATAGTGTTCGACGATCCATAATGTTCCACTTTTAGTAAGCGTTCCGTGAATACATTGTAGTCAAACATTCAAGTAACATGCAAGCAATACAATGATAAGTGTTTATTGGAAATTTATATCGGAAAATATGCATTAAACAGAATTAGTAGACATTTTATTAACATTTATTAACAAAAACGCAATTCCCGTGATTATTTATAACATACACGATTTCTTGTCTATTGTACTTACAATAAATATAAGCGAGATTTTAATTAGATACATATTTTTTATTTTAAGAATCCAATAAATACTACTCACGCTCATAAGCATCATATTATTCATAATTCATCAATTGATTGAACGGTAATTAAGTGCGTATTTAAACACGATATCGGTGTTTAAGAAACAATATTATTGTGAGATCAAACGACGGACAAGGTCATAAATCTTATACGCTATGAATGGAAATCTCACCTGCATAATATTTACATTGACGGTGGTATAATAAAGTGTTAGTATTTCTAGTGGGCTTGAGTATTGTGTCTACTACACAATCCTTTTTAAATCTTTCCATAAGTAATAATAATAAGGGTGGTTACTTTTACGGTTTGTAGCTGCATCACCACCACCCGGTGAATCTGAACGAATATAGTAAACAAGGGGGAAACTTTCGCAGTTCTTGTACAAAACTGCACATTTTTTGGCAACGTGCTCCCATTCAAAACTATTTACAATGGCTGATGCCAGAGAACGTATTATTATGAAAAACACGTATGTTAGGTATTTTTTCGTACATACAGCTTCATACACGGTGTTGGTATAGTTAAACATCTGGCGAGGGTAAATCGTACACCAATATTTTCTCATTAGAAACGGCTCACAGCACATTAAACACCAGTTGGAACTTATAACGTCTTAATGTATACCTCCATCGTAGTTAAATAGGACGCGCAGTATATGTTTTTGTGGTAATCAAACATACCAGGATTTAGAAGCGGATGGAAGACGAGGAAAGCGGACTTTGCGATGTGTATGTAGCAGCGTAAACAAGGAACCAGTCCATTTTTGCAGATTTGATTTTTATTCACTCAGTCTCATTCATCTAGGAGCCAGCCATCGTAAGAGAGCAGCGATAGCTTTTTACCAATGCTAAACGGCAAGATACGTAATTCAAAGAGACGGAAAGCAGGGAGGCTATTTATGTAATTGGTTTTTACTATTTTCTGCCTTTTGTGGAGAACCAAAATGAAACTGCATCCCGTCCCGGGTAAATTACGAAAGATCTAAAACGAAGATACCCAAAATGACGGAAATAGCTTTTGAGATGAGACCACACCAAACGCACATCTTCCAAAATGGCACCAACATTAGCATCTTCAGTTCTCATACCACTATCGTATCCCCGAAACTCGAAGCTGCTAAATTAGAGCAGAGTAGACTGCTTGTTGTGCCATTAATGTGGTGACACGTCTGTTTTCGAGAAATAACTTTCCTGGACAAAGTTTTCAATGTTGTGCCAACGCCAAGGGCAAAAGCAAAATTTAGAAGTTGGAACTCAAAACTAGGAAATAGAGATCTGAAAATGTTATTTAGTATTCCTACTTGAAATTTTCATTAAAGAAACGCATGCAAATTTTTTTTTAAATGAAGCATTACTGCATTCAGAGTTTGCTGGCTCTTGGTTCGTTGGCTCCCTCCATACTTACAATTATTATTAGTATTGCTTTCCTTTTGTAATATCTCTTTGCCTAACTTGTACTCTATTTCACTTTACATGCAGCCCCGATTTGCTAGTTAGTAATTTATCCGTCGCCCGGTTTATCCATATAATATGTCAACCAATTTGTAAGAACATGGTTAGATAAGCTGTGCTGGAGAGCGTCCAAAATTTCAACTTGCGTTTTCGTTTTACATTCATGGATTCATGCATGAATAGATACATCTAAATCCTACAGCGTATAATATAGTCTCCTCATCCATAAAGCAAAATTGTAGTTAGACACTGGAACAAATCAGAGAGTGGTATATATGCAACATGTCCTTTAACCAATGAATCATATAAAATCAAACCCATATTGGCAAGCAAAGCCAACTCTGTTTTTATTACCGATCTGGATATGCACTGACTCGTAAATATCCTATTTGAATTAGGCCGATACACAACGAGAAGCAACGTTGTAGGACTACCTTGGGAAAAGTTAAGGGATACACGTGTTTAATTTCTATTAAACCTTCAAATCGCTGGTGTCTAGACAAAAACGTCGGCTTTTCACAAAAGAATCCTAGTTCCCAAACCACTTCCGTTTTGGATTAAATAGCATAAAAAACAACACAGAATGTGGTACGTAAACAGAAACACAAGGTTGCACGAGTAACTTCTCTTCACATGTCCTGCTTTTACTGTCTGTGTCGCTAGTATTTATAGTGCCATTGATTTGACGACTGCATTTTTTGTGGTGGTTTTCTGTTGCGCAGCGTAAATTACAAATCGGTACTGACACACATGCAACTACCAAGAGACCACTTTACACAACACAACCTGTGTTTGAAGTTTGCTTGAAGTGTTGCAAAAGTGGGGATAAAAGTACACATAAAAAACGTAGGTATTGCTTCCAACCTGACACCAACTTGTAAATGCAGGGATATCGGATATCCCCTTCCAATTTCGCTACTTTTAGTATCAGCTTTTTTTTAAAAAAAAAACTGCATGTCCAAATCCAACTATGGAATATATCTATATCCAGGTTGAATTTTGGCTCTTGAAGTTTCTATAATTTTTATAATAATGAATCATGATTCATCTTTAGCTGTTAGCTCTGGTGAGTGTTATGCTGCATTTCATTCAATGTTTACTATCCTCCGCTGTACTACGCTGAGCTGTATATATACTGCCGCATGCCGCAAATTTTTCTTTCGGCTTCCACAGTATTAATAATATTGACTGAGTGATTTACGACCTCCAATATTTTGTAAAGATACATGTACTCGTGTGACAGAGGGGTTTCTCGAGAACTTCATTTTGAGTTCGTGTAGTAAATCCTAAACGTAACCATTCTTAAGAAAATATAAAAACTATACAAAGTAATACTTCCGAGGGACTTTGTTTGCTTGGACGATTGAAAGGGGTTTATACAAAGCGTAAGATTTCCAAACAGCGCTGAGACATTTACCAATATGAGGTTTTTTCGGGTGATGAACTGGGTAAATATGGTGCTCCAAACGAACGTCATCCGCGTGCTCCTTTTCTAAGAATGAGATGCTGTACAGAGAATTCGGATACGGAGAAAAGCTGAGAGACTCACGAATGGGAGACCCTGGGGCAACCTGCAAAAGTAGAATCATGAATTGGAGAAAATTCCCCGAGTAAAATTAGTTATAGTGATTGTGTGCCCTGCATTCATGTTTATGGTCTTTTCACTTTCTCCTTGTTGCTGACTCCCTAAGAAGATGAACTCTAAAAGCTCGTAAAAAATGTAGATTGACAAGTTCAGCTAAGCATATGGCCAGAATTCGAGATTACATAAATAATAATTAGGCTCGCCTCTGTGGATTCCAACATTTCCAGCCTCTGAAATATCGTGATTGAATGCATGAATGAGTTAGAGTAAATGGAGTTGGAGTAATCACATGGGGCAGTGTCCAACAGAGAACTGAACATAAAACGGGCTGCTCATTTACGAAATATTTAGATGCAGACTAAAGTCTCATTTAAGTGTTTCAAGAAAACCTCCTCAAAAATCAAAGAATCATTGTAAAACCGAATACAAATGCACCTAGTTATCCGGTTTGATTCGCATCCAACACAGTGTGGGAGTATTATATCAATCGGCAATCACTCTCTGATTACGTGGTGTTGAATCAATGCTATTCGCAACTGTGCATAAAATAAGCGAAATGTTGTTTTATTTATTTCCCTAGTTGTAGTCTACTTCATCTAGTTGGAGCGTCTAGATTAGTTCTGATCTCAAAGAAGACAAACAAAGACACGGAGGTTTTCCAGGGTTGCTAATAAATAACCTACCAACTCCTCATTTCTTTCACCCAAGGATGACATGTAAATGTAGGTGGTGGGAGTAAATCTGAAATCTGTATTCCTATTGTCTAGTTTATTTCCCTGGGAGCTTTATTCTGGACTAAAACAATTTTCCCTATTTACATGGCGGGGATGGGATACTGCAACTGCATCATAATACGTTAAGTTTTAGTTTTATGACCACGATTGAAAGGAAATTTTATGGTATCGCTGGCTCACGTGAATTTTGGAGGACACGCTACCTCGAAAGGAAACTACGATATGAATACCAAATGACTCTCAGACTTCGGCTTAGGAGAACCGGGTGTCTGCCTGAACTGCATATGAATGACAAGACACATGAGGCACCATATATCTCTCCTCTCGGAGGTCAGCAACGCAGAAAACTTGCATCATTCATCTGCCTCCACATTCATTTCCTTGTGAATGTGATTCTCCGTAGACTTTCTCCAATAACTATGTATTGAACCTGGTTGTACTGAATAATGTATTAAGCACTTTTAGAGCACGCTGATTTCCCTTCTTTAAACTCCCCTTGCGATCTAAATCAAAATATGAATAACAAAACTGGTTATGACATGGAAAACAGCTTACGGCAAACTTTACACATTTTCTCATCGCTCCCATCCGAACATCCTTGAATTCCAGAGCATACAATAGCAGATGAGCGACATCGGCCATCAGCACACCTGAAAGCAGAGAAAATTTTCGACGTTTGGTGAGAGAAAGCATTAATGGAACTTTTTTGTCACTTCAGCCTCCATTTCTTCAACTTCACCGGAACAGACGAGCCATACCTATACGGACAATATTCAGAAGGCTGAAATTCCATCCGGCATTCCATCTCCTCTTCATCACTTTGGTCTGGGCAATCTGGAATTGCGTTACAAAACCTATGTTCCGGGAGGCACTCCTTTGTTTTTAGACACTGAAAAGTTCCATAGGGACATGTATCTCTGCCTGTGCATCCCTCCTCGTCGATTCCATTATCGCCTTTACATCACGCATAAAATAATATATACGGGAAACGTATTGCTACTGCGGGGCTTCTAGCAAACATGTGTAATATTATGGGAAGGAAACGGACAGCAAAATTTATTTCTTACAATCAACAACTCCGTCACATAGTTTCGCTCTGCTAATGCACTTTATTGGCATTTTTCTTGCCTTCATCGCTTCAAATTCTGCTGCCAGCGAAGAAAGTACGGTGGAATCTGAGATGAGAGTTATATTGCTGGAAAGTAACGGCCTGGGCGTAGATGTACTGTAGGGGTCTACAGTGCTACATTGGAACGTCTGCTCAGGGCATCTTTCCCTCACTTCACATAGCTCATCCGATCCATCTGCAAATCATTCGTGGGAAAATAGTGAAGCATTTACGACTTTGTTTTCACCACAGGAATGCACTGAAGGAAAAAGAAAGGGGAGAAAAAACAACAGTTTATTTTATAAGAAAGAAGTTACCTTCACAGTCGTGTTTCCCATCGCAGAGAAAGTACCACGAAATGCATTTTCCATCTGAGTGACACTGAAATGCAAATTTAAAATATTAGGCCGGTGTTGTGCGGCATGATGAGGAAAAAAGCAGTTAAGCACCTATTAAAATAATTAATCATGATTAGGAAAATCTCGCGATGCGTGTATTTTTTCAGCAGTTGGTCTTAAACACAAAGATTTCATACGCAGTAATAAATTCGAATTTTTGGGAGTTTACTTCGACTTTTCAATATATAGCCATCCTCCATGAACACAAAAGTTTAATGATTTAGTACTGAGAATAGAGTGTAGACAAAAGGCTACCATGTAAATGCATGGCTAAAAACGTGACAAATGGTCTTGAAGCGTCCTAAATGTAAAAAAAACTTTGCCGTTTTCCCTTGTTGTGTAATCTAATTTTCTAGTAATGTACTAAAACATACGATTCACCAATGCGCTTTTTATTGCAAAATATAATACCTAAACAATTTGTTGACACTAACCATATATACTTTTCGAGTTTGTGCTTTATTCCATTCAGGGTTCAGAACAGATGACGAAAATCATTAGCAAAGTTATCGGTAAAGAATATGTAATTTGCAAACTTCCTTTTACAGCTTTTATGTTGC
>JAANSN010001760.1:0-29872 GCA_036850665.1 Dicranocentrus wangi | reverse complement strand
AGAATCCTTTTTACTAAACCAAAAAGGCATTTTGTAAATTAGCTCGTAATAGCATATAGCATCACCACCACCACCAACGATGTAATTACTATAAAAACATGAATTATGGTAAAAAGGGACTGTTAACCCAAGGCTTCCAGTCTTTTCTGTAGATTTTTCCCCTGTCCCTTGTCTTGTAGCGCATTTGTCATTTGTCTTAAAGTCGTCGTTCGTTGCTCCTATTGCCTAATAAACTTCTTCTTTTTTTTCTTGTTATTTTTAATGCCTAATAGAATCAAAGTAATGAAGCTATAGGTAGTAAAAAAGAGTGTGCCAAACGGGGAAAATGTTTTTCAATATTCTTTCTGGCCATTTCAGTTGTAAAAATGTTAGCAACACAAAATCCCAAAAATCCCCCATAGGTCATGTAATAAAATAACTCAAGGGAAAAAAACTACATAATCTGACTGTAATAAAGGGACGATGTGAGGATAGTATTTGAATCCTGATGATGATGATGATACTCTTCTAATATGATTATATTCAGGATTTTAGTAATTACTGTTAAAAGTATATATACACTATTTTAGAGCTCATTCGTTATGCAAATTTTCCCTTTTTTCATAATCCAAAAAATATATATATGCTTAGCTATTATGTCTAGCTAGGTGCATACTTGGTTTTGATGGAAGATCACTGTTGTCTGCACCGTAGGCACGAGGGATGATCTATTAAATGGAAATTGTACAAACAGGGAACAAAGGGATCCATGTCAAAATGCATGTAAATGGTAATGAAGTGAATACGATATGGGCACAAAAAAGCTTTACCGACTTTTCATTTGCCTGCCGTTAATTCACTCTTTTTTCAGCTAATTATTCTCAAGAAAATCGAACATTAGTTTGGGGCAAGGGTGCTGATTTTATGTGCTAATGAGTGAAAAATATTTTCAAAAATATATGTAAACTTGTTGATTACATGTTGCACACTTTACTTTGCACTTTTTTTTGCATTCCCTCATTTGAATAAAAATCATGTGATATGGGAGTATAAGTATTTGAGTATTATTATCAGTATCATCAGAGTCCGTGCCGCGTCATGCCGCACAACCCACAACAGAATAACACACAACCTCTTCTTTTGAAACAAGATATAGTAGGATCATCATCATCATCGTATCGTGCACTTCGGATTCGATGAGTTGCCAGTTGCAGGTTTTAACATCGGAGGAGAATATCGAATAATGGTAGTCATGAACTGTCAAAATGAGATGATGTGTGACAAGAGCTGGCCATAATTCTTCGGAATCGTAGAGATACAATCAGAAAATGTTGTCGATTTGAGGAAAAAAATTTACGTTGATTGAAAGGCTAATGTGGCGTGTATTAGACATTGATGGATTTTTCTCTGCTGTGTATTTTGCAATTGAATAATTGAGCATTGTTGAATACTTGGGGAGAGGAAAGAAAAAAGTGTTACAGGGAATATCAGACCTTTTTCAGATTTATTTCTGGTGTGTTTTATTACACGATGGAGTATAATAATTTGTTAGCTTTAGATTTATAATAAATACTCTAAACATACACCATATGTACTTGTTTCTACAACTTGCATTAGTCGTGCTATAAAAATTCGAAACAAGTTGACTACTGGAACGAATACCTGACTGTTGAGTGACGGGACGACCACCATAGACGGAATATAGGTACCGTACCTACTACCCTACCCTACCTACCTCCACTTTGCAAACTGGAAGATAGAGTTGAATCTTGGATCCTGTAATAAAATTGCATTAAATCATCTCACCAAAAAGTACATATATTTGTAAAATGAAGCCTCATTAATTAGGGATTTTACAGGGTAGCCTTCGTCAATTCAGGATTTTTCTGCTAAACTGAGCATCCCATACTATAATATGCGATTGCGATTACACAGTCAGTCACTCAACCTGTCAAAGCCTTTTGGCGAAAAATAAGAAGAAAAAAGAACTGCAGTGACTTACGGATACTGGTTTTATTTTTTGGATTCTGGAGCTTTGCCATTTCTGTTTTCATTTCAGCTCAAACAGCACATTTTAGTAAATCAGATAATCACGCGGCTAAATTTGCTGGCGTAAAAACTATAATTAATGAGTCGCAATATAACTCATCCACTTTTCTATTCTGGTTCTGTGCCTGCATCTGTGAGTGGTGAGCGAGTATGACGAGTATGACCAAAGCAATTTCTTGTGATGGGAGATGATGCCTCATTCACAGCAATCAGAATTGCAATTAGTAGCAAGATAACTGAAAACTGCATGTAATTAGAGCTGGCAAATTGCTAAAATTATGATGCACTTGGGGAGCAATGAAAATTAAACGTTAGGAGGATGCCATATAGTAAGTAGTCAAATAGTCACAAGATATGAAGCAATCTCGAACACACCGTCGCGTCACCGTCCAAATACTACTATCCCTTCACGAACGAAAGCCCAACTTGCTCACATTTTTCCAATTTATTTTCTGTCAGACAGAGTAGCAGCAAGTAAGTAATAATCCTAAAACAATTCTCCCTGTTACCATTTATCCTCCAATATATTGTTCTCCGCAGCTGCAGCACAATGGGCAACTCAAAAAGTTTCTTGTATTTCTTATTTACGGATTCATCTCAGAGATTTATGAGTTGTCACGAGTGTTCGTTCATTACTCATGCAAAGCGCGTTTTGGAGTCGTCCCGAGTAGACAAACCATATTTATGGATTATTAACGCATTATTTGACTGATGAGTCAAATTGAAAATGAATCTGTGGTGTTAACAAAAATTCTAGACTATTGGGTTGCTCGTGTGAGCGAGTGCCTATAACCTGATTCTTCACGAAGATAAGCAAATGACAGACGCAGACACACACACCAATTGACAATGACATCGGATAAGGCTCCTTTGAGCAAAATGCTTATAATTGATCCTGTTGCTGGTGCTTTGATTTGCTCATGGTTGTGAAGGGATGATAATGAATGGCCACTGAAATAGAATTGCAAGCAAGATCATGGCAAGATTACTTCTACTTCTACTTTTCACCAAAAAAAATTCAATGTCGAGGTAACTTTCATTTTCGCTCGACTAAAATCTATTGACCATTTTNCAAGATCATGGCAAGATTACTTCTACTTCTACTTTTCACCAAAAACAATTCAATGTCGAGGTAACTTTCATTTTCGCTCGACTAAAATCTATTGACCATTTTATTCGCGTTGTCTGTAACTATTGCTGCTTGCATTCAACTGCGGTGGTGGAGCCCTTCGTGGTGGAAAGATGATGGCTGACAAGGTAAGGGCATTATCTAAAATGCTTTGAAAAGTTGACATTTTTGGTCTTTGTAGTATTTATACCGTAAATCATTACAACAATCAGAAAATATCCACCACGTAACCTGTATTCTTGCTACATAACATATTGCTGTGTGTATTTGTGTGCAATAAACGATATTTTATTGCTCTGTAGCGTGACAGGGGATGCGCAGGTGCGAAGGGATTATATTGTGTTGTAATGTGAGTATATATCTATAATGTCTTGTACGCAAGAATACCTTGTAAAACGATGGATATTTGGATTAACTAATTATCCCCAAGTATATTGTAACTGCTTTTACAGCTTTCCTTATTTCCCAATCTTTGCAAAAATTGATTACAAATCCGCATAAAAAAATCGGGAACAGCGAACAATCGAAAACGTATAGAACAAAAATTCGTCAATAGTCTGGCTGGTTCTAAACGTTTAATGATTCGTAAAAATGTTTATCATAACCACTATGAAAATGTAACTGCAATTATTCTATAAGGAACAGGGCAATTATAGAGTAAGGATGTGTTGACGGAGAAAAAGGGTCCCTCCTCTCAATTCGCCCTTCGCCCTGCATGTTTCGTTTCATTTCATCTAGGAACCCCTTCTCTGACCTTTCTTCTAAACCTTGATCAACTTTTCACTGACTCTGTGCACAGTGTTACCATAGATTGTGATCTATGCTTTTTAATAAAAACAACCTTGTATCAAGTATGGGGCGAAGTGAATGCGTAAAGAAATTAAACGGAACGAACATTTTCAACAATACGGCTAGTCAGTCTTCACATTTTTATTTTATGACAGCGCATTCTTGAAACGGGTATTGGTTAAGGGATTTTGAAACAGGCAGAACATAAACCAGAAGCGGCTTTGCTCTTATTACTGCATTATCGTCAGTCGTAAGTATTCGTAACGACCTAATCTTGCTAATACTATTACTATTACCTCAATCCTACACCTGAAACGACCTACAGTTAATTCTTAGCCTTGGTTAAACAGATTTTTTATTATTGACACGAAAGTACGACACACAATGTTAAGTCGATCAAGTCCCAACTTACGCAGCAAAGCTGCTGAAAGCCTGGCTAACAGCAGCACACCAATCCCACCAATCACAAAACAACTCAGCAACACAGCTCTCCCGAAAATTGCAAAAATAACTGAAAAAGGAGACGCTGGAGGACTGGCTAGCACTGGAACCTTTGAGCTTACCACCACTGCAAAAGAAGCAGCAGCATTTCAGCCCAAACCTACTGACGTTCGTAAGCAACGCTCGGCCCCCGAGTTGCGCCCGCTTATTACACACAAAGTAGCTCATAGACGGTTGCAACGGATTGATCGAAAGCAGGCTAATAATTCTTTCGTCACCGAGTCATTCAGTCGAAAAGTTGCTGAAACTGAAGATCCTCCATTGCCAACTCTGGATTCAGCCGAAACTCTTCTTCCACTTCCAACTCCGGATTATTCCACTGGCACTGACACCACTGAAACCCGTCCACCATCATCAGTCCGAAACTCAACCTCACTGGAAGCTATCGAACCAGAGCCAATTTGCGAGGCTCTCCTGAAGGATCCCAAATTACGAGCACTCTGTTCCTCCATTGGCATTGGGCAACGTCCAGACACTCTGGTTGGCCCCATTGAAAAGGGACAGTTGATCATTGCCACTCTCCAGGACAGCCTCAGCGAACTGATTAAGATGAAAATCAAAAAGGCGGAGAAGAAACGAGAAAAGTTTCACATTCAGCAGAGTGGTCTTGACGTTGCGGTCCGAGCACTGGAGAATGCAGAGCGATCCCTGAGAACCATCAAGGAACTTCGGGAACCTGCTCTTGGACGAGCTAGGCAGCAGAAAAGCTCCGAGTTAATTATGCTGCCGCAGCAGACGAGCAAGACGGCCGAAGCAGTCATCCGCATCCTGATGACTGCCAAAGAAAAGTTTGATAGGATGGAGTACGGGCTGAATCACTGGATGCGAAGCATTTCCAGCACGACACTGTTCGCACCTCCTCCGCCGCCGCCGAGCACACTCCCTGCCTCCTCCCGAAGGACAACTGCACAACTCTCCGTTGGAACTCCAACGACACTGTATAACACCACGGCCCCGTGTACCCGTGCACGATCCACGGTGAGCTCCACCTCAGTCGGGAGTCGCAATGGACGAGGAGGAAAACTCATTCCTATCATGTACTAGTAGTAACGTAATGGCGCAATGAGATGTAAAAATGAGCTTGTCTAGTCTACTCCTACCTAACCTTGTCATATTCATTCATATACTGATACCGACTTACGATACGAATAAAGAACATACACGTAGAATCTATACTTTAAACGAAAAATCGAAACTGGGTGCTAAACAAGTATTTCGAGTAGTTTTTTATGCATTAACTTGAACGTCGCCACTGTTTTATATAAATGGATATGGATACAACAATGGGATTTTGGCAATTCTTTTAATGAACGCATTTGTTTAAGCTTTGAGCAAGTAATACCAGTCTAGAACAAAAATTTTCAAAGTAACTCGAGACTTTATTTAGACAAACCGTGGTCAACAAAATATAATGAATACTTGAATAAATAAATCTGTAGGCCTATTTCGCACTAATAAACTGAACTAAATGAGGTTTAGTGGTTTGGAGTGCCGTACAAGCCACTTGGAGCTCGCACAGGTTGTGGAGCAGGAACGTCGGCTGGAGTTCCATAAACCCGACTGAGGGTGTGGACCGGCTCTGGGGCTGGGGCTTGTTGGGATGGGGTGCCATAAACTGGGGCTGGTTGTTGGGGTTGTTGTGGCTGCTGAGCATCCGAATAGCGAATAAAGTTTACTTCTGGCTTGGACGGTCTGGCTGGCTGTGGACGGGTAATCTTGATGTTGTTCTCAGCCTCGTTCTTCTTGAGGAGGACGTAGACCAAGTTTTTGTGCTCGTCTTGCTCCGGGAGGATGACTTCAGTTTGGGCCTGGCTGGATTGCGAGGGTGTCTTTTTGCAAAGAAAGAAAGAGAGGGATGAATAAATATATATTGTACTACAGTGACGGGGCTCATTCAGATTTATGGAATGTGGTTTTAATGGTGGTGTAGACTTACCTTGACGAAAATGAGGTTTACGTGCTTGTCCCCTCCTGGAACACGAATAACTCGATTTTCACGCTGGGGTTCCTCGTCAGGTGCGGAGTGGACGTAGACGTGCTTGTAAACTTGAGGAACATAGTTGTCAGCAGCGATACCGCCGCCGTCTCCGCCGGATGAGATTTCAATTGCATCGTTGCTCTGTCTGGACGAGGGGCCACGTTGTTGGTAGCTGTAGCCACTGAGTGGGGCCTCGGACGCGGCGAGGACGAGGAGAGATGCGAAAATCTGATTTCAAAAAAACATTAATTCAGCTTTTTAAAACGAGAACCTTTTGCCAAAATTTGTCAAGAATGGATGGACTAGATCCAAACCAAGATTTCTGAAGATCTTACCAGGATTGATTTCATGATTATTATTATGTTTTTGAGGAGAGGAGCCTTTTTTAATAATCGCACTTGTTGAACAACTGGAGTGTTGCGTAGTACTGGTGACTTCTGTTTAATCAGCCATCACCTTTATATATTTTTGGCAGGGTGGATGGTGGACTTTTTTAGTGTTAAAACGTGTAGTGTGTCCGTTTCCTCTCCAGCCAGAGAGGTACTATCATATTTAGCGTAATTGTAGTTATTATTTGCTCTCTGTGGCTCTCTGTGTCCTTTTGTGGCTCATCTTCTTTTCTTCCTGAAGTCAAATCTTGGTGACCGTGATATTTGCATGAGGCAGCTTAGGAAGAAATATAGACCAGCAGTGAAAAAGGAACTGCTGCTTTTGCTGCGGCGTCAAGCGAGCTAGTTTGCTACCTACGTAATAAGTTGAATACAGTCACAGGCTGATGATGACGATGATGGGCTCGATGAGATGTGAGTAAAATAATTCTCTTTTTGCATGCAAATCGTAAATATCATGTGGTTATAGGGAAATGTACGGGGTCTAATAAAATTGTGATGAATGGTCCCAGGTTAATTGAAGATTCAAGCGATGTAACCGTTTTTGTGGGGATACAAACAATGACAACGTGTACTACGTTGGGTGTCAAAGGTGGATGGTTTTTTTCATGAAAAAGGAAATTATGAGCAGATTTGTCCATTTTCCAATGTAATTATGCATATTACAAATTCAGAGTCAGAAGAGACTTGGTAATGCACTCCATTTGGCTAACGATGTTGAGTTCCGATGTGAAGTGTGATAGACACACATTTAGGCACTCATCTGCATCAATCTGCCGTATTGAGTTACATTATCAACATAAATATAAAGTTTTCAAGTGATCATCATCACAGGACCAAATAGAACGCTTTCAAAGAAACGTGGACATTCAATTCAAACCTACGAGATAGATGCAATCAGCAAGTGGTCATCTTGTTATCATTCTGTGCTCATCACGTCATTTGTAAAAATCTTAAATTTCACAAGGTGATTAGATGATGTGTGGTTGTGGACGTTTTTTTTTAAATGTTACATGCTTTCTTAAATTTAACTTGGTAATTTGATACTCCGCTCCGTGTGGTGCACACTTGGATATGCGAAACACTTATAGTGCTAAAGTAAGTAATTTTTATACGCAACCAAATTATTTGGATTTCTGGATATTTTATGGCTCATTTTTTGCGTCAAAGTGTACGTACGGCAGCACTAGACTAGAGGAGACCTTAGCCCAACTCCCACAACATTTCTCACTTGAAAAACCTCACAAGCGAAAGTGACAAGGAACCATGGGACGCGTGAATGAAGGAATAAGATAAATATGCTAATTGGTCCGTCAATTAGCCAATAAATGGCCAATGAATCTGAGCAGGAAACACAGACAATAGGATTGGATTGATAAAAATCAGCGGAAAATATCTTGAAAGGGGCTCTCGTCTCTAAAAACCAAATAATACTATTAGTTTTATTGGTTTTTTACCCAAAAAGGAATACAGAGGTGGGTATAGGTATATAGTGGACTCGACGAGACCCCATTAGTAAATTAATTTAATTACCAGAGAGCCCACGGATTTTTGTTCGATTTACCTTATTTTTGCCACATTATTTATCCCTCGTGGACGAGGATAAAGGCTTGGAAGTCTGATGAAGCACCTTTGACGGTTAGTCGAGCTGACAGCCGGTCAAAGTAATAAAACACATATTAAGCCATCACTTCTCTATAACGCGAATGCGTCCTCTTCTCTTGCTTTTTGTTTTGATGTGATTAGCAGTAGTGCGGCGGAGTTGAATGTGCGAGTTAAGTGAAACACAACTGTTGTTTTCTTGATTACATTCTTGTTTTTGAGGATGGACTCTTATGCAAATTAAGCTAGCAAACATGCCATTTTTTCAGAGAGAGCATGACTATAGGTGCAGCCTGCTGCTGCTGCCTGTGATTAAAACAAAAGCGATTTATTTTTACAGTTTTGTATCCTATCCTATCCTTCTTTTTACTTTGTAATAATAATAATATGATTTCCAAGCAGATCGGACTACATTAAAACACTGTGGAGGAAAACAAGGCGGCATTTTTATGTTATGCATTAAAATGAAGTGTGGTGTGTTTTGCTTGTTTTTAGTGAAGAATAATCATCATTTTGATCAATTTTCGTAATTGAACCCGACGAATGGTCAGTCACTCAGTCTGCGCCTGTGTGTTGTGTGTGCATATTCAAGGCAACCTTCACGTCAGCCCGCTCAATCCATTTCCTTAATCATGGCAATTTTTGTGCGAAAAATTCATATAAATTGCCAAAATACGACGTGTAATCATAAACTATCACAATATTTATTCGCCGAGGAGGGTATCACTTGAACGAATTTTTTTTGGCAAAAGTGCATATATAAATTGCTTCACTTTAAAGGAGCGGAAGGTTGCGTTTTGAGTTGCATTGCAAACAATAATATTATATGATATGATATGAGCATCCACATAAAAAAAATAAATTACCTACACACGATGATGATGATGATTATATTATATATCATGATATATTATTGTGAAAAAATGCAATTTTGGTCACTTTGAATGGTTGGAATGCAGCTTGCAACGGAGCCGTTTAACAGGAGACGCTCCGCGCGCAGGCTCATAAAATTTACAGCATTTTGACAAGTGGCTACAGCCAAACCGAGTTGTTGAGTAGGCTGAAAATAAGTTTTGCAGAGTGGTCATTTATAACTTATATTGCAATAATATCATTTGACTTACATGACTTTGGATTATTAAATGATCATCAATTCATAAATGTGTCAATTTTAATGGTTACACGTTATTTTCAAAGGTGTGCGTTGTTGCCGTTTCTGTTTTGGTTTTTGGCTGTTTATAGTCTCTTCATTTTCCCCGTCAAGTCTGATTCCTCTAACTATGGGTGGTATTCATCATCAAAATATTGAGTCGACGAGTCAAGCCAAGTTGAAGATTCATCACATATCGCACAGACGTTAAATGCAAATGTAAAAAAAAGATGGAAAACATAAAAATACCTACAAGGCACTGCACTCTGCTCTGCGGTTGTAATATTTCGTGTGTACAAACGAACGGCTTGTCGCGTTTTCCTTCTAACAATAATTCCTGTTGGCACACCTGTCCATGTCCATGCAAGACGAGAACACGCGAAAATAATTCATTTACTTGCTCCCTGTCTGAAGGGCATGGTCACAGCAACGATACCTGTGTGTATTGACGCAACGTAACGTAACGCAAACGCATGTGCTGACAATGAGATAAGCTTGGCTCGTGCTTATTGTAATGGAATTTTATTTTATTTTATGAGATAAAATACTATTTATTCATATTATGCTAGTCCTGAATTGAACCTATGAATCATTGACAGTGAATTAAAGTGTGGTCTACGCGGGTGGCCACAGCACAGCTCTCCACGTAAGAGGAAATTTAAAATATATGCGCAATTATACGAGTTGTATTGTAACCAACAGGACACCTATCATATGTCATTTGTGAGCAATTATGAAGTGAAGTGATGGTGGAGTCACCTTTTGAAGTGGAGAGGGTAGAATTGGGTAGATCATCATGTTATTATTCACAATCCTGTTGAAAAGCAGAATTGTAGCTGCTGGGAATAATTTTGATGTACAACATCCCATGATCATGCTTATTTTCCCCCAATGAATTATACTTTCTGTGATAAATTAGCAAATAAATGGTTTCCCTGTAAAATGGATATTTCAAAGTAATCTTTATTCATGCAATGTGCAACGTCATATAGTGTTCTGATAAAAAAATTATCATACTACACTGCCGCACTACTCGACTCGCATAAATTCGTAAGCAAACGCTTTTTCTTAAAGCATCAGTGTTTGGCAGAAGCAGAAGCCAACTCGTAAATATCGCTGTGATGAGGAACTTATTTTGCCGTAAAAAAGAAATTGCTTAATTGTATACTTCATCAATTTGTGTGATGATAGCTTCTGCGGAACACAATTTATGAAAAAAAAATCTTTAGGCTAGATTTATACACTGGATTGGAAGGCTGAGAACAAGCTGAAAAATAGGCAGCTTGAGATGTTTAGCGGTTGTTGGATATGTGTGTGACCTTACTCTCGTCAAGAAAATATGAACAATTCCCGTGCTGTCTGCAGGTGCACAGGTCAACTGCTTGACATTGTGTTTTCGTATATAACCAACAATAAAAAATGGGATAGGATTGCTGAAGGGTATAGGATCTCCGTGTGAGATTATCGTTTTGCTTTTAATCAGTGAGGTTCTCAAAAAAGGTGAGTAAACAGTAAACTGAAATCATTGTCTTTTATGGGAAAACATATCAAAAAGTCAGTCAGGTCAGTCAGTAGTCAGTAGCCAACATTGAAGCGTAGTAGCCAGCCATCCCCATCATCGTGGCTTCTCCCGGTGTTTCCGAGAACCCTTTTTACTAAACCAAAAAGGCATTTAGATTCATTTGAATCATGATTCAATGTCCGTCATTGCGTTATGAAGTTAAATACATCTTGCCAGGTCTTATATGAAACCGAAAATAATTATAATTAACTTCCAACTTCCGTTTATCAGCCTTCAAAATGAGGGAGGAAACGGTTTGAAGGCTTGGGCTAAAACAACGTTATCAATGTCAAACTTATTTTAAACTTGTCTGTGTTGTTAGTTGTGGACCGTGGCTTCGACCTATGTAATTTTTAGTTTACAGGGTTTGACATATTGATAATGACGGCGTTGGGGTATAAAAATTAATTGCTGATTAGTGATTATATATCTGGGACGCTCGCTCACTAAAATGTATTTGGATGGCACACCACTTGAAATGAATACTTCAAAATTGAATCGCGAATATTTATTTACTGACTTAGTTGTTTTTTAATCCACAACAATATGCATTTCCTTAATGAGTGTAATAATTTACAACACGTGTCACATGCATGCATGATATGTAGTGGAGGAATGAAAGGGAAGAAAGTAGGAAAGAAGAAAGGGTAAACGAAAGGATCACAGTGATTTACATAAAAATAAATTATGAAGAGAGCTCTTTGAAAGACATTTTAAGAGGATGAATGAGCTTCGCCTTGATTTAAACTAAATCATTTTTGAGAGGAGTGTAGAGAAGAGAGAGGACTAAATAATAAATATACGAATATATAATGTGTTTATGTAGCCTGGAATAGTTGTTAAGAGTGAATGACTTAGTTTGGAACACCATATCCGGAGCTTGGAGCTTCGGAGTGGGAGCGGATTGGCTGTGGAGCAACTGCTGGGCTGTAACCTCCAGCTTGAGAGTAACCGTTGCCATTTCCGTTGCTGCGAATTGGAGCAGGGGCAGGGGCGACCTGGAATCCAGCTTGACGTCCTCCGTTGGAGTGTCCTCCATTTTGTTGGTATCCTCCATTGGAATGTCCTCCGTTGGAGTGTCCACCATTTCCGTTTTGGGGTCCTTGTGGGTAGCCACCTCCGTTTTGTTGTTCCTCTTGCCCCTTGTAACGGATAAAGTAGACCTCTGGCTTTTGTGGGCGTTGGGCCTGGGGACGACGGATCTTGATGTTGTTCTCAGCCTCGTTCTTCTTGAGGAGAACGTAGACCAAGTTTTTGTGCTCGTCTTGCTCTGGGAGGATGACTTCAGTTTGGGAGGCGCTGGATTGGTTTGGAGTCTTGGCGTAATGCGAAAGATATAATTAATCAAAAATCAGTCAGATTTTTATGCTAAAGTATCCCACGGACAATCCTTTTATGGCTATTATGCAATTATACCTTAACGAAGATGATGTTGACGTGCTTGTCACCTCCTGGAACCTTGATGGTACGGGCTTGCTCATCAGCTGGCCTGTCAATCACAAAATCATCAGAATTAATTAAAACCTATTCCTCCCCGGAAAAAAATGCTTAAATGTCTTTTAATCTAGTTAAAAATCATACTCATCAGGGGCGGAGTGGACGTAAACGTGTCTGAAGGTTTGTGGGGTGTGTTCAGGTTGTTGCTGTTGTGGGGGCTGATGCTGAGGTGGTTGGGGTCGTGGTTCCTCAAAATCGTTTGTTGGAGGTCCGTACACTGGACTAGCACCACCTCCTCCTCCTCCATTCCTTTGAGGGGCAAAGTCATACTGAGCAGCAGCAACTGCCACAACGGCAGCGAAAACCTTAAACACACAAATTATCCACGTTAAAAATTTCAATGCTGACAATTTTCTCTTACAATTCACACTTGCAAACAAAAGATCACTTTAAACTATGTCAACCGATTTCACACAATCCGAACTCCGAAACCGAATGTTCCGAGCAATGCACAAATTCGATATATTCGATGAGGATTTCAGAAAATTTATAAGAGCATTTTTTACCATGAAAGACTTCATATTTTCAAAAGTTTCCAAGTTGATGATGATGATGCTTCAACAACACTACTTGATTGTCTCTCTTGATGAGTGCAGAGGAAGTTCAAAACTGATGCATTTTCGGCAGGCACGGTTCCTTTTTAAAGTGACCGCATCAGGTCCTTCAGGTCCGTCTTTAGACCTTCATCTCACCACCATCATCATCATGACCACGATTATGCAATTCGTGGCAGGGGAAAAATCTGACTCACTTACTAACTATATCTATAAAGATCCCATCATCATCAGGCTCATCTTCCATTGCACACAGAGTGCAACATATATAGAGTGTAAAGGATAATTGCATATCGTCGTGCGTGAGTATAGGCGGCAAGTGTACACACTTTAACTATGCCGATCAGCTTACTTAAGTAAAGCCAGTAATAATACAACCCTCACATCATCATCACATTTTATACGCTTCATTTTTTCCATAAAACAAAAATACATGTGTGCTGAAACAATAGAAGAGGAAACCGTCGTCGGTTGACTGAAGGGAAGGGATAGGCAGGTAGGTGATTGCTCACTTCTCCTTCATCTTATTCTTCTCGACAGCCTAGCCTCAGATAATCACACATGTCATATCAACCCTATCGCCGCGCTGACGGAGTCAATGGTCAAATCTTTCATGTGTTGCTACTCGGTAGTGTTCTATAATAAACACCAAAAATTATATTATTATTTACATAACTATAGGTTTTGAGTTTTGAGTGATACATGCCAAAGCTAAAAAAAAAGTAGTAACACATTTAAAAAGTTCATTTCACAAATGATAAAATGTATTACGTATATCAGCTTCAAAAGGGCTTTTTGCAAAATAAAAAAAATATTAATTATCCTTTGATGTCACATTATCTCCAACACGTCCATTGTCAAAGGATTTGGAACATCTTCGTTTTGGTCGTGCGTCCACATCTTCTCCTCTCGTGTCTTCGTTCGTGTTTGCATTTTGCATGATCAAACAGACCACGCGTCGCGTCGTCGTCGTGTGAGCCCTAGACCCGAGGGAACCCTTTTTTTCAAGAAGGGCACCCCTCACGTAAGTATATCCTCATTCATGTATTCCCAAAGGAGAAGGAGAGAGAGACTTCAAAGAGCATTTAAAAAATTACAGGAGATTATAGATTATTAAAGGTATTTAGTTGGTATTCCTCGCAAGTGTTGACATTGGCGGGCATAAGTTGGCTACCCCCACCACCAGCAAAATTAATGAGCCAGAGCCTAATTGTAACGTGTAAGTTGTATTTATCATGTGTGTAAATCAAGCAACCTAACCGCCGCGGAGTGAGCAAAACGCAATCGTTTAATTAGATGGCCCTCATTTTTCCCAATTCCTTTCTACTTTAAACTAGTAGTGTCCACAACCACCACCACCACCACAGTCTAGATATATAGCTCCTGAACAAGAAGGAAAAAAAATAATAGTAATCATATGATAAGGAGACGAGCCATCATCATCATCTTCCTTTCATCTTGTAATATGGGTTGTCTTCTTGTATCAAACTTAACCTTATGAGAATATGAGTGACAGACAACTAGCTAGCAGAAAACTCATCAGAAAAGGGGAAATTACGTCACGTACACCAAAATATTATTACCACTATCCTTTTACTCGTCGTCGTAAGCTCTTTATCGACAATTAAAACTCGCTGGTAAATTATGAAAATAAGTAAGTACTACACCACCTTCGCCACCGGTGAAGATTCCAATCTAGGAAATTTTTAACGGTCTGTCTCTTCTGTCTGCTTGCCTACCTACCTACGTCGAAGGGTGCAAAATTGTTTCATGCTCATAAAATCCGAATTATGGTAATAAAACAATTTAATGTTGTTATTTTTGGGTGCGAAATTATTAAAGAAAAATTACATTTTGCAAGCTTTTATTATAGCCATTCAACCCTCCGGCACATAAACCTTGTGACCTTTTGCCTCTTTTTCCTTCAGAAAAGAAAATCTTTTTGTCATGAAATGATTTGGTCACACACTCGCATGGACTGACTACATATATTTTACCTGCCCTTGATGACGATTTGCATATAATAGTCCTTAATATTGATCACGTACGTCGGATGTTTTAGGTACGTACGTACACTTTTAGCAGACGAATTGCGAATTTTTTTTAACTCATCTTCGCACCAAATTGCTAAAATGTGCCCCCGTCCCTCCAAACCAAAAAAAAGTCTGCGAAAACAAAATGTACGAAAAGGGCCTAACCTAATTTGATTAAATAAATGTTTGCCAAAGGCACAATGTTAATATATGATGGTGATAGTGGTAAAAGATAATGGACGTAGCTTAAATCGAGTAAACAAACGGAAAAGAGTTGGAATACTTAATAACTTGTAATTGTAATTCCCAAATGCTTAAGTTGTATTTTAGATTCTTCTTCTTCGGCCCTTTTTGCGCAAGTTTTTGAGGTGCGCGTGCGAATCATTGACGATTACTTATTATTATGACTAATCATGACGATTGAGCAATGGGCAGAAAAATTATTAATTCACATCACAGAGCACATTTTTCTGTGAGGAATGCATTAGCGGTGGGAATTTTAAGTAGAGTTGTTAATTTGAAGAGAGTAGTGATTCGATAATCACTATAAAATGTATTGTTTCATGACAAATAATACGAAAACCACGCGCATGGAAGAAAAAAAAATATCCTCGACTATCATCAAAAAATCACCATAAGAGGATGATGGTCGTCGTAAAGTGTACAAAACACACAAACCCACCAAAAAATCACCTGCAGTTTTAAATGCCTTGTCTCTGATGTGAGCAGTTTGTTACAAGACTTACCTTAGCCAGCCAGCAGCTCATTACCAGCCACACGTCAAGTGCAACTTCAAAATATGAAATTGTAATAATTGGGAGTAATTGCAAAAGCATTCAATCAGTCAGAGTCATGACTAATCGTTCAAGGGATTCGATTCGTTCGTATTCGACCATAAAATACCATGCAAATACTTAATTTCCCTTCAACGAGAGAGGGCAATTATTGTGACATGCAAATTGGGCTAAACGCTTTTTAAAAAAATATGCAATTTGTCCCTACTTTCCCGACTCGAGGATGATCTTCTCGCTAATAATTTCTTCACGTTCAAATACGCCACAACAACAGCCAGACTAATCAAGCTGGTTACCAGTTAAACTCTTTGATAGCTCGTAAACAACAAGTTTAAGAAGGATTTGTGTAGAGTAGTGCAAGGTGGACTTTATAGTTTGACGGATCGACGTCTCAAAAAAATATTGGCTGGCACGGCTTGCGTCCATACCGTCAGTAGATACGAACGTCGTGTGTTGAAGTTGCTGTTGATCTGATAGTTGCATGTTCTCTGGTCTTCACCCAAAACACTGTAAATTACAATCATTCATTGATGACGAGTGAATTTGCTTTGCGTTTGCATGTTTGCTTAGCCAGCGCTCTCTCTGTCACTCCTCCAGGCCATGATGTAACAAGGCGGAGCGCAATAATGCAATGAAACAAATTTTAATGCACGTAAACGCGAATAGGTGATTTACGACTGTTTGCGCGACAAAGGTTGATTAAGTCGTTTCTAAATGGTGGGGTTGGTTGAAAAGGAGTCTTCTTCTTGACACATTTAATGCACACACAATTATTGTTATTACTACGTTTTTTTAAGGGTACCCAAATGAAATATATGTGATAATATGCAGATTGACTTGTGCATTGTATCCCTATATTCTCTAGGGATGCGTTACTGATAATAAGGTTGTAAATGCAAAACAAGAAAGAATAACCTGTATTCAAATCAAAACAGACTTTTTTCATCCACACTCCCATCCCGACTTATTGTTAGTCCCGTGGAGCGGTGTATAAACGTGAGCAACTGTCGGACATCCTGCGGTGGTGGTGTTTCTGTGACATTTAAATTGACTCGAATTAAGAAAAACAAATACAAGATTGCTCATTTAGTGAGATTATGCCAAAGGTGGTGGTTGTGGTGGTGGTAGTGGTGATGCGATGGTGAGCCCAACTTTTGTTGTTTCCCCATTTGGGTGCATGTGAAAGTAAGCACAATTACGAGATTCACCTTGGGAGACCACCCCAACAAACCACTGCACCAGGGCCGATTTACGGTAACGGTGAAAATGTTTATGTATTGTTGATCTCATTTTAAATATGATTAAAAAAAATTATTAGAGTTTATTAGAGTGCCTCATTACGCATTGTAGCAAGCTGACATGTTGGCATTCGACAAAGTCAGCGTATAATAACCTCTGTGAGTTGTACCACTGCCACCAGTTGATTGCACAAAACCTCTCGAGATGTTTGTCTTACAAGTAATTAGCAATTATTACCTGAGGAAACAATGGACACTTGTTCTCAAAACGGGGTAAAAGTAATGACAAGAGGTTTTGATGATGATGATGCAAACACAATTAAAGGATGACAAGGAAAACTGACTTTTGACATTTGGTTCGGAACATTTAGCTAAAATCCTGCCTGTGCCATCTTCGCCGAGGAGCTGTGGGCGAATTGGCAATTAGCGACTCTAACAACTCTGATTCCATTTTCAGGTGTATTTAAGTACTTTTTATTGTAACACCGTTAATTGGCGCAGTGTCCCCCACGGCGTTAGGTTATAAAGATGAAATACAATGTTATGCATTATGTAACGAGTAGCAAGGTAATAGACACGTGGAGTTCAAAACGTAATAGACCTCTTTGCACTTTTTTTCCACTCCGAAGTAGGCGTACCTAATTACCAGTATTGATTTATAAGGTCAGAGAGCATTTCAAATAAACTAGTTTTCTGAGCAGTTGGGGTTGAGCTTACGAATGCCTTTAGAAATAGAAACTGTAGCCAAGCGAAGTGATACTGAAACATGCTTGAATGGCGCACCAAAGGCCGACCGAATTATATAAACAATTGCGTCAGACTTCATCCCGCTATGCGCTATTTCATTGAATTGTATTTAGCTAATTGTTGAATTACACTTTCTTACACAGAAAACGATTTTAAGTTCTGTAACTGTCCTGTATTTGTTGTTTTCGTATCCGGGTTGTGCTGCGCATGAACTGGGAAACTGCTGACCGGTTAGACCAACTATAACCACCAACTAAGGAACCACAAACAAAAGAGTACGTTTCACAACCGAATGCGATGCATTGAAGTCGTTTTGTGTAAAAATAAAATTCATACAGTTTTAATTCCTGGTAGGTCGATTTCGGGTATTATCTTCTTTGTGTCAGTTGTGTAAGTTAGCTATCTTGAAGCGACAAAATCTTTTTTGCTTTACCAACGTCTTCAATTTGTCGAAACAAAAACGAAGAAATCATAGTGATTGTCAAAATCTAGTCGAAATGAAGACTTTTCTGGTAAATCATCATTGACATGCGAGTGAATGGATTTCTTAATGTTTTAAAATCTGTATGCAGCTACCTTACTTGAAATAAGATCTAAAAGCCATTTGTGTCCCGATAAATATATCACTCGAGCCAATCTTGATTTGTAAATTTCAGCCTTAATTAGCGCTACGTTTGCCACCTTTGACAGATCAGAGAGGGGGGAGCGCTCATTGAGTTGTCAAACCATCCATTCATTAGAAACCCCACGCGATATTTATCGACAGCCCCAACATTGTTTTTCGAGGTTGGTGGTAAAGGTAAGTGTGCAATACCTACTGAAACATTGTTGCGTTGTTGTTGGATGTGTCGACCTTTGATTTATTGAGTGTTATATTGACTACTGTTGGATCAGACGTCGTTGTCGTCGTTGTCGGTGGTGTCAGGCATGCAGTTATGCACAAAGACATTACAAATTCCGTCACTGCAACTCCAATACTTCCATTCACACTCAAAACGAATGTCTTCTGACACTGTTAACAAATATTATGGAGGAGATGACCACATCGGCATCGGACGTCGTACTTGTCGTGTAATTACTTGCATTACATCATGTTTTGACCAAACTGTGATCCACATTTTATCACACACGACGACATAATGTTCAACGGCTCAATAATTAATTTAAAAGGCCAATTAATTGTTGTTGAGAATGTGCGATAGGATTGAGAAGCAGAATGGCAAACGCAATGAGTGAATGAATGAATGCACTTTTCTTGTAGTTGCAGTGTTGTACCACCACTTTTGTTGATTATCGCTGATTCAGAGAAAAACATTGCATTGTTGAGAGTGGTCTTCTTTGCAGACATCCTCTTTGTGAGCAGTTTAGTTTCGTTGCACTTTCGTTTTGGTGGTGGTGGCAGCAGCTCTTGGAGCAAGTCATGTTTTCTGGGGTCAATGTGGGACGCGTGACGATGAAAATTAAGTTCATGAACATGAGTGATAATAACTGCTCAAGTGCGGCTAGAGCTGCTTAAACACAGTTGACAAATTACCGATCTAGTCAGTCAGCTGCTGTGAGGAACTAACTGGGTGCGCTCAAAATGGCTAAAAAAAATTTTTAAACGAGTCGAGTGATGGGGGGTAATGGATAATTGTCGTAGTTGCACATTGTTGTAAAGATGGAATGGATGGAACCTCCAAGCCAAAAGCATTTTAGGGAAGGTGGGACCTTTCCTGTCTGATCTGATGGTGTAATATTAATAAGCATCTCATTAGCATCTTAAAAGAGTAAGTGTCCGAAAAATCAGAATGTCGGCTATGCGTAGATATATGTCTAAAGGATGAGACTTTTAATATAGGTTCACCCTAATTCTTCACGTAGGTGTTCATCCGTATTCATCAAAAGTGGTGGAAATGATTAAAGAGACAAGAGGACTGCATAACTTTCGGGGGTAATGAAGGAGATATAAATCACCCATGACTTTTCAATGTCATATTTTCGTCGACCATAAGAGAACTGAACGTAGAGTCTGTGTCGGCAGCCAACATTAGCCCCCCAGAAATTTCAACGTGGTTACTGCAAGGATGCTATAATATATTTATGTTTTAAAAAAAGACATATGTGTCGTACAGAATTTCAGTGGTGCATAAGGCAAGATTGGAATCTAACCAAGTACAACGTACGACAGGGTACTTCCATTATTGTTCAAATATATTATGCAATAGCATGTTCAACATTGTCGGCTTTCTACTGCGTAAGTTGAGTTACGTCAAACAAAGCAGCGTGAAATTTGTTTGACACTGAAACTGTGATCAATATACAAGCTCCATGAAGATGTCCAATTAGCAAGAATTTATTAAAATTATCTGGAATAAACACTATATACTGCCTGGCAAGAGCTTCAAGTACGAATCGAGTACCTATGCGCAAATTAGATTAGCAAAGGAATTTGTCTTCATTTTGAAAATTGTGTCAGGCTTATTTCTAAATTGAGGATCTATTTATTCAAAATCGGCAATAAATTTCGTTTCATCGATAAACAATGAATGCTTCTTGCCACGGCGTATTGCTAAACGAGAGAATTTTTGATTTTGAATAAAAAGGGGAAATCGAAAATGGAGAAGATACAGTTTGCATTTACTCGATAACCTGCTTACTACAAGTTTCTAGATCTTACATGGTTTTTGTGGAAACCAGTATGGGACGTGGTATCTGTGTAAGGAAATTTTGCACTTTATTTTATTTTTTAAAACGAACGACGTCAGAAATTTAAATGATAATTTGGGGGTAAAATACTAGGTACTCATCTCCGTGTTGGCATCATCATTTGCCCAATACCCGGCTTCTAGTCTCCAGTATGGTGCACCAGCAGCGCATTCTTATCTACCCCCTCCACAACCTAATCACAATCTGCCTTTGCCGCAGCAAAATGAAGTGTTTGCTTCGGCTCCGGCACGGGATGCACCTGTGGATTTGAAAGTTTTCAGGCACGTGTTTGTCCATGCAGCCCCGAACGATGAGCCTCAAGCTCAGCAGATTCGTCGAATTCGAGGACCTGGAGGGGATGAGAAGCACGTGAATATCATTTTCATCAAGGTACTGTACTACTCCATTGGTGTCAGAATTGCTAATACAAGAAAGAGCTTTTTGATCGTGATAATATTTTTGCTAATATAAATGAAATGTTGATTTGAGAGCAGAGCCCCGCCCCAGCAGCACCGGATCAACAGGTTGTCGACGTTCCAAACGACGGTGGAAGACAAACCCTGGTTTACGTTTTGCTCAAGAAGGCGGGAGACGCTCCGGACGTCAAGTTTGCGGGTCCTCCTCCGACAAAGCCATCCAAGCCAGAGGTATACTTTATTCGGTACACGGACCCCAACAACAACGGTCAAGCCGCAACTCCATCTGCAGATGCTCGAGTATCCGATTCTTCACCCACCACGCAACCTCAGTCTTCGTACGGGATCCCGACGCAGGCAGGATACGCCAAAAAGTGATGCAGTCAATATTCATGATCCTTATATCAAATCTTCTCCTTCGTTTCAATTTTCTTTGCAATTTCCGTCCCAAAGTCACCTGTGTTATGTGTATGACTAACGTTCTCCCTATTTTTATATTCAATGGCGTGCATCTTTCAATTCCTATCTCGATCCTGTGGTTGTCTTCTTCCTTTTTCTGCTCCTTCTATTTCTGGATACCTACTTTTCCGCTTATCAAACTTTCTCACGTTCCTCTCATTGTCAAAAAAAAGTGTGGAAACTGAAATAAAATTCTCTCTCTACTCGTAAAAAATCACAACTAGGAAGACAATTTAAAATAATTTATTGTTTAATTATTAAACGCAATCACAGTTATTTGCCCAAAAAATGACTACATTGCTACAAATCATTCTCACGTCATGTCATTCTCGATGCCGAATGCCGCTCCACAACTCCACTCCACTCTTAACTCCACCGCACCGCGCTTGTTTAGTAATTTCGTCATGCTATTTTCGAAGACTAATTATGCATCGAAAGGTAATTTAAATGCCTTGTTCTCCTTACTCATGAACGAACATACAACAGCAGCGCTAGTCAGCTCATTCATCTGCGTGACTTCCATGTTCTAATTGAAGGTAGACAAGAATTGGAATGACTGCTGGGGCAGCAGCAGCAGCAACAGCACACATGCGATGCCTATATCCAAATTCGGAACGTAGTTATATAACCACACTGTCTCTCTTTTGGCGCTTGTGCCTTAAATACACAACTGCCAATTTCTTTTAAAAGCTCATTAACAGTTCACATTCACAATATTTTGACCAATCTACAGTCAAACCTGATTGTTTACACATTTACAGAAAAATGGCTGGCAAACATTGAAATTCTCTTTAGGAAATGGTGTTCCTTGCGTTCGTAAAATAAAAAGATGTCTGTAATTATACGAAGAGCCGATTACAATTCCTTTAGTCTTATTGATCATCGTCATCATCATCACATCACATACACAACATCATATTATGATCTCCGCAAATGAATACCAACACAGAATGTAACATTATACCTACACGCTCGCTCGACGCTGCGCTCAAGTACCATCTTTTTCCATTGATTCATTATAATATTGGGCCATATAATAATAATAATAATAATAATCTATCCTTGTTTTTGTGTACGTGAGTCGGATGGGGAATCAGAGTGAATGCGTATTTAATAAGCCAATTTTCATCCTTGAGTGGTCAACAAAAGAAAAACATAATATATAATGCAGTGTTGAGCACGATGGGCACGTACGCACTTTAAATACCAGAATTTCTTTAGCTTATATTCTTGTCCCTCTTTGCGGCATATAATTTTGCCTCATTTTCATTTTGCATAGGGCCAGTCTTCTTGTTTTCATTTCAACCTGTGTTGTTGGGATCTTGGAAACATGGGCTTTGTGGGTAAAAGTTGATGTTAAACAGTAACAGTATATAGATGTTTTATGAGTTTTTGGGTTTTCTAGGTGAAAATGGGGGAAGATTGAAGCTAAAATAAATCCTTCACATTTTACACCCAATAAATCACTGGCTGGCAAGCGGGAATGAGATACATGATTTGTGATTAGTTGTTCCTTGTGTGAGGTTCGGTTGTTGTATACATTTTTTTGCTCTTTTGTGATGTAAGATGCATACTGTAACTTAGCACGGACAGACTAAAATCAAACAAAACTTGATCATCATTACCCTTTTTTCTTTGTAATGCCTTGCACGATCATTACACTCTTCTGAACTGCGAAGCTATTTAGGAAAAAACTCCTGCTGGCCACGTTGAAGTTTGGTGATGGGCAGACACTGTATGGACAGTTTTGGTGTCGCCAAGATTTGGATAAGGAGGATTTGCTGTAAAATGAAACACTGCCATCCAACCGGAATTTGACAGATGAAGGCAATAATTTAGTATCGTGTGTATTTTTCTTTGGCCAAATCGGTTTGGATCGAGGGGCAGCAACACGACAGCAAAATACTGTGTCTTTGAGGAATAACTATTAAGTAGAATGTTGAAGCGCGCTAATCGTTATATAACCGGGCGACAAAACTGGGCAGTCACTTGTCCCATTTAATCAAAACCTGATTTGGGATTTTTGCCAGAACTGGCCATGCAACAGTATTTGTGGCGCAGGTTCGGGTATATAGATAAATTGGGGAAATGGTTGTTTGCAAATCAAGCTCACCGACTTACAAGATTGAAGTTTGTATTACATGAATATATATATTTTATTTTAGTTGTGTATTTAATTTAACTGATTTTTATCTGTTCCCCTAAACATACATGGTCGTATACTAAATGCATGAAACCTGAAAATAACAATTTGACAGCATTTTTTTTCTTCTTTGCTAAACAGCACAGGGAAAACAAGTGAGCATATATATAAAAAATAATAATAATGTATATATAGCAGGGTTGAGTTGTTCACGATTCTTTTGTCGGATCCGCTTAGCACCGCAAAGTCGGCAACCCAATAACAAAAAGTAGACAGTCGAGAAGAGAGAGAGAGAGAGAGCTTCCGAAGGATGGGGTAAAAGGAGATAACAAGGCCAGGAAAGTTTTTGAAGAAAATGATGATAAAAAAATAATAATGAAATTAATATAAACCACCACCGCCAGGCACTCCGTATTGACCTATAGGTTGCGGTGCTGGCGCGGGACCTGAAGGTACTCCATACTGACTTGGAGGTGGGCCGTAGCCGCCACCCTGCTGCTTGTTCTTGTAACGGATGAAGTAGACTTCGGGCTTTGTTGGCTTTAGCGGAGGAGCTGGACGAATCTTGACATCCGGCTGGGGTTCGGGTTTGCGTACAAGGACATAAACTAAGGTCTTCTGTTCCGGATGCGGCGGGAGCTCAACCACCTGTTGTTCTGGGGGTTGTGGGGTGGGTGCCTTGATGAAGATGATTTTGTAGTGCTTTTCTGGCTCTGGAGGGGGTTTGTATGGTCTTGCTTTGCGAGGTTCTGGGGGTTCTGAGATTAAAATGGGGGAAAAAGTGAAATCAGGTATCAATATGGGTTTAAAGGGAACTTCTGAAACCCTGCGAAGTTAAGTAGTCAAACATTTAGAAACATTACCTTCTGGAGCAACATGGACAAACACATGCTTATGAATTTGCGGAGCTGGCGCTCCATATCCTCCTCCCGAAGGCGCCCCATATGACTGATATTGAGCCGTAACGGTAGTGGCAAGCATCCCAAAGGACGCCAAAATCTAATAATAAAATCCCAACAACAATTACAACAAACTCACAATTTGTTTTTACAAAAAAAATATTAACAATCTTTTTTGCAGAAACGTCAACCATTTAATACAAGACTCCTATAAAATACTTAGAAGGATGATTTTTATTACCAGAACCACTTTCATCTTTACAACTTCAATTTCCACTGGTTTTTCACCACTTGTCACCAACAGTTAAAAACCGACTGAAATCAAAAGTTTCCGTTCGTCACTCACGACGACTTCGCTCGCTCGCTCACAGCCCCTTTTTATTATTTTTTAGTCTCCCACTTTGATTCACAGTAAATCACCAGCAAGCCCGCACCATGTCAGTGTTTTGTTGTTAGCTGGCTGAGCCTCCTATTCAAACTGCGACTGAACAAGTCGGACGATTTCCCTTTTTAAGCACGAGTTTCAAAGAGATGGGTCAAACTTTATGAGACTTAAGGAGACCATTAGTTAGGTAACACACTCTTTCGCATCATCAAACAAAAAAATCTTATCGCGTTCTTCATGAGTCGTCGTCAGTCATATTCGCCACCGAGTTGGGTTTGGGCATATATACATACCGCCCCGTAGTCCCAGTATTTGTGCATATTATGGCCTGCAAAAAAGGGATTTAATATATTCCGCTCCGCTATTAATAATAATAATGTACCTTCGAGGACTATATAAGTACCAGCAGCATTTCAGCCAGATATTATATAGTTCTCTAAAAATGATATAACACATTTTTTTTTCATCGCCGACTGCCTAATACTCAGCTCAGCTTACCTGCTCCTGCATACCATTAGTCCCCTTTAGATCCCTCCACTATTACCATTTATTATTATTACCATTTCGCACGTTATACATAATTTGAAGAGAGTCCTTTTTACGAATACGCACTACCTTGTTCATTGATGTACGGTGGTAGTGGTGGTGGTGGTGGTAAGTAAAACCCCACAATTACTACTGGGTTTTCATACACCACCACCACCACCACATGATCATCATCAAGTTGAACACTCAAGAACAAGAACAAGAAGTTCTTAAAACCCATCATCATCGTCATCATCATCAGCTCTTTTGTGACAAATGAGGAGCATCATTTTTGCTGGGTTGTTGTGCAGTTGTGATTGGTGTTGGTGTGCATACACACACACACACAAACTGTTTTCGAAAAAAAATCTAAAATATTATATGATTTTTAAGATTTGAGCATCAAAGCATTTTTACACTGCACAAGTGGGAAGTGCTGCTGCTTTTTCCACTTTTTTATTTACAGCAGCCATAATGTGAAGAAAAAAAGGAGTTTTTTTGAGAAAATAAATTTGAGACTAAGGTTTCACTTAAATGCTACGTTGGCGTTTGGAAGGAATTATCATCAACTGACGTGAGTTGATGCATGCCAAAAAATCCATCATCATACCTCTTTCATTAAATCTCTTGTCTGCTGATGATCCGAAAAGATGGTGATTATTATGAGATAATGAGTGATGGGAGTGCATTATTTTGCATATTATCCACTTACAAGATTATTACTGCATTCAATGGCATTATTATGTTCGTGTCTCCGTTGAAGAGTGCATGGTGCAGCAGCCAAAAATGCAGATTTAACCGATTAAGAAGAGAGATGTGTTATTCTGGACTAAAATGCTGACTTTGAATTAGGCATTTAAATCAAGAGAGTTTGAAGTTTCTAAAATAAAAAACTCATTATAAAATTGGAAAAATCTCAGTCTCGGGGCGTTTTGATAATTCGTCTGGGCCAGCTTTTCGCATTCTGTGTGTGGTACTATAAAATAGTAAAATACCTAGTAAAATAGTTTTGTGACTTCATTGATTGAACTGTTTACAAAGTTTGACAAATGTCAAATAAATTTGAATAATCAATTAGGAAATTACGCACACTTGAGGAATGAGGAAGTCGCCTGAATACAAGATTATACGGACATTTCAACACAATGAAACGCGTGAATTACGGCTTGACGTTGGACAATGTTGCCGATTAGAGTTACCCTCAGGCAGGGCGAGACTAGAGCAAAACATTTTTTTAAAGATGCAAGTCAAAATTCTCAAGTTGCATTCTATCCTGTTTTCAATAAAAAAAAGTGACAATGGCTGCATTAGCGTTGATGAGAGAGTAAATTTAGCGAATTTAAATTCAATTTTAATATAGAGCTCTAGAGCTTCCCTTTCGTAAAAAAATGTCTAACAAAATAATATGAAAATTTTCAAAGTGTGAACTTTGTTGAAACAAATGGGAAAATGGGGCCAGCAAAACTCTTTTCTCTCTACAAGATATAAAATACTATATATCATCCAATTGCTAACAATGCATAATATATGGTCTACGACAATGGACGACTATCGAACCGACACGGAAATGTTTACCATTTACTATTTACTTTTCACTTTTATTATTACATTTTGCTATTTCCTTTGCACTTGTACCATTCCACAAAAATTATGTCATCCATGTTGGCAACGTGTACTAATTGCCGTTAGAGCACAGGTATACACTTTCATTTAACAATGTTGTTTGATATTTGATATCAACTCAAAAAGGTTTTATTGACGCATGCAAATGTCATAACTTTAATTGAGCTAAACGATGCAAAAATCAATTTTCAAATAAAATTTGCCGTTTTTCTGCTGACTCACGTTCACGTTGAGTCAAGTGAGCGAGGATGAAAGGGGTGATAATGAAACCTAGTTAGCTGAATGGCTATACAACAGTAATTTTTTTTAAAGAATCATGCTCCTTCTTGTAACCGACATCACACCAAGTTAAACACATCCAAAAAAAAAATTCCAACCCAGTAAAAGTGTAAGTGTATATAACCTTTACCAAGTATGTAAAATAACAAAAGCTCTTCTTTCGTGTGTCGTTGAGATTTACGCATAAAATGGAGAGCATCACTTGATACTTTCGTTCGCATACTGATTAAGTGTCATGCAACAACAAGACTCATCCTTGATCTCAATTTGACAAGAGGGGATTAATTGAAACAGGTAGTACTGGCCGGTTTTTATCAACTTTTCTCTTTCGATTATGCAAATACGAACACCACACAAATTGGTCGGATGTGTACCTACCTCATCTTCTCACCACAATCAAGAAAACTTTAGAACTAACGGCGAGAATGTGGAGCAATGATGGGAGTAATAATGATAGTCCATCGAAAGTATAAAAAGAAGTTGATGACTTTTTCTTGCACATTTTGTGTTCGTGTGTAATTCCTATTATTCGTCGTGGTTTGAAAAGTAAGCAGCATCCCGTCAATTCATCATCATCCCAGTTTCAAGGCTTATCTCGGTCGGACCTCACACCTGTCATGAAAAACTCACTTGTTGAATTGGTAGCAGAATTAGCGAGATCTCAATTTTGTAATAATAATCACGAACAATATTGACTTGCATAATGGCTCCGTTTGAAAAAAAAATAAATCGCAGCTTGTTTTTTGTTTGCAGAGAAAACGCAAAAGGTGTTGCTTATCGTGCTAAATTATCCGGTTCGATTTTATCTGCACGGATTTGATTTGCTGCTTATAAACTTCAAACTTGGATGACGTATTTTCCCCCCTCTTGTAATCATGATTAAGTCACCACAAGTGGACTGACCACTTGCTTTTATGTAAATGTAAATTCATGCCAAACTTGATGTGAAATGCTTTATTCGTTTGTAATGTCACTCATAAATCACTCAATTCTCCTATTGAATGGGTGTAGGCTGTCATTTTGAGGGAATTGGTAAAACACGAGAGAAAACTAAACATTTTTACTTGGTTTATCTCGTAATTCAACTTGTGACATTTGACATTTGATTTCCCAGATGCAACCTGCGCAAATGTTTGTTTACGAGCTAATAATAATTTCCAGAGTGGTCTCCCGCACACGTCATCCATCCTCCAACGAACATAATAGTCCACTTCTCGAGTGATCTGCGTGAAATACTTGAAAGTTTGTTGGTTCGTTCGGACAAAGGATTCCAAAACATGAAAAAGTGTCAACATGGTCATTAATATAACACGTATTGTTTCTTCTGGTAGACAGGTCGTCGTGATCTGGCTCTACTTCAAGATAATAAAAAGACTGCAAGCACAATTTCCTGTAGTACAGTACAGAATCGTAGTTCTTTAGTTCGTGATCGTTATAAGCACGGATGCAGCAAAAGTCATTACTGCCACAATGACGGAGGTACGGTACGGGCCAGCCCGAGCGATATGCATCACCACATTTATTTTGAATACAAAATGAAAATTTTTAATGTGAGCTCTCCTAAATAAGTAATGTGTCGTAAAAAGTGCAATTAGGCACTACGACCAACTAACTATACCTACGACAGCTAGGCACGCAAAGTAATTAAGTAAACTGATGTCAATTGAATTGGATCAGAGGGACATAATAATTAATTTGGAAATGAAAGTGGAATAATTGCTGCCCCAGCGCAGCGATGCTGCTGTTGTAGCACAACTTTGTTTGGACTGACAGGTACACAATACCCCACAAATATTTCCAATTTCACGCTTATCGCTCGCTCGCTCCCCTTCCCCTCCCCACAAAAAAATATTTACAAATGTGATTAGACGCCAATTGAGTCTATAAAAGAGGCATAATCCTGCTAACTGCGAAAATGAGAGTTTTCCGTGAAATCATAAATATAAATGAACATATATTGCATTCCTTCTAATCGATGATCTACATTTCTTTTGATCTGCAAGAGATAAGAGCTGGGGTAAAACCTTGTTGTTTTTTTTCTCGTGCGATCACACTTCACACCTTTTTAGTTTCTTCATAAAATGTTATGCATGCACTTTTTACGTGTGAATTGATATTCATTCAATAATAATATATTGCTCTTTACAACAGCAGAGGGACAAAACATCTCTTATGGTAATACCCCTTCAGAATTTTGGTTCAGTCTCTAGTCTCTATCCACTTGATCTCTATCCACGTATCCACCTCCTCCTCCTCAACTATGTATATACGATCGATCTTGCCATCATCAACAGCAGATTGACCACTTGGCATCATCCATGGACGCATCATGCACTCCAAATTTTTCTATTGTTCCTTTGAAACTTTGTTGGGATTTGCAATCCCAGGTTCTTCAGAGGAGAGCACGCACCTCATTATCATAATGCACTTTGGCATAATTTAAAGCACAAGTGTATCCATTCATT
>JAANSN010001759.1:0-29895 GCA_036850665.1 Dicranocentrus wangi | reverse complement strand
AAAGGGTCCGTGAAAGGGATTAGCGAAAGGGTTTATCCGCTTATCTGTGATCGGTGAGAGCCACTGTCACTCAGATACACCTAATCCAATATGACATGTCGCAATTGTGCCATTTTTGCGTGTACTTACCTCGCGAAGTTCTTTTATTTTGGACCCGGCTTTTCCAATTATACAACCGACTTGAGAATGATGAAATAAAGCTCGTACCTCCACCCCATCTTTGGAATCGGTACCTCCTTTCTTCTGGTCCTACAAAAGATAAATATGTCAATTCATGGGTTGGGGTAGTAAAGTCACTACAGGTCGAGGATACAAGTTTGTTTAATTTACCTCCTGTATTAGTTCCAAAACTTGGTTCAACACGGTGAGTGTAATTTCCGATTCATCGGCAGATATACTGATTAGCCTGTGAAGGTTAAAAAACTGCGTATGAGAAATGGCATAAAAGCTTAGGTCTTATAACTCTTCAGCGTATATTATAAAGAAACGTAGAAAGCATATACATTATTAGTGCAATATTAAAGAACTTCGAGAGTGCCGGCACAAATGCAAGGTGTCAAGGCTAATGAGCCGGTATATTGTAAACGGAACAAGTGGGATAATATAAATAAACGAAAAATGACATAGTCCTAACTGAAAAATACTATTAAAGGAAAGCTTGGTTCAAACACGACCTTTGATATTGCTTGAAAATGATGATGATAGTTGGAAAATTAAAATTGACAGAAACTGACTCGCAACTTCACACGGCAAAAAATGTTCGATCGAACCTCCTCCTGCTCAATCTAATAACCTTCAAAGTATGAATGTCCAAGTCTTTTGAATTTGAAGTGGTGAGATTCTAAATGGTGATAACCTCAGTTTGATGAGGCTAATCACGTGACAAACAGATTATACATAATGTGAATGAATACACACACAGATGTGAAGAAACAACTTGATACTTAATTATGTCCTTAATTATGAGAGTGCAAAACAATTAGCATTTAGCATGAACAATGGAACATAACTTTGAGCTAAAACAGATTTGGAGCGACTAGCGGACCCTTCAATGTATTCATACTCCAACTCCATGGTTCTATGAGCTGACTAATTACTGTAATTACACATTATGATGAACGTAACGTATTTGATAGAAATAAAATGTCGTCTATAGGGTGGGCTTTATTACCGTTCAGGGCCTGGGCAGTCGGGGACTGAAATCGAAGCTTTGTTCTAGAATCATGTGTGGTACAATGGGAGAGGGCGGGACACCAACAGCCAGAGTAGGGACCAAAAAACAGAAAACGGGACATCAGAACATTTTCTTATTAATATTCACTATCCTTAGTTGGAAGCAATATTGGTTAAAAAACTGTTCAAACAACTTGTGATATATAATTTTCAGTATTTGCTGTAATAAATAAATTAGATAACAATCCGGACTCTCCATCTCCAATAACAAGATTTTCATTTAAATCCTGCACTAACCTCAGACCGCAGTCTGCTAATGTTACTGCCGCCTTTCCCAATAACGGATCCAGCAACCTATAAAGTTAATTGGAACTTGTATTATATTAGTTGCTGCAATTGGTAAACAATTTAAGGTAGAAATTAAAGGTTTCACATACTCGTGAAGGGATAAGTATACGTATTTCTTGTCCGAGGCTACGGGCCCTTTTATGAGGAGAAGCCATGTCTCTGTCAGCGCCTCGTTTCATTACTGAAAATAATATCAAGACATTGTTTTATCAATTACCATATGATTCAGATAAGAACAGCATATTGCATACAGAATTAAATAATACATATCCAAATTTACAGCAATTGTGACGTTAGAATCAGAGTCCACTAGCAATCTTTTAATGTAACAAAATAATATGCCACATGATAAACCTAGCTAACTCAAAGTAATTTGTGATGTGATTCCTACGTAGGTAGGTAGGTTTATTGGATTTTATTTAAAATACAATAAAGTTAAGAAATTAAACTGTTTGAAATACCTACATACATTCTTCAAAAATCAAATTCAACGACGTGTATTCACGTATACTCAACCTGGAAGTTATATGCTTGAATCGTTCTAGTGCAGATTGTACTCTGTACGTGTGAAAGAGCCGTCGACGAGATAATATTTTTAGAGATAATTAAGAAGTGTACCACTGTTTCCAGCAGCGATCGGCTTTACGCTTCGTGTAGGTTTCTACCGCAATATTATGCTATCTATACTATTGTCGATCGAACTCCACTCCAATGTCATCCAAGACTAAGGACGTGGGCGAGACACGTAGTATTTTGCCAAGATTTCTAATGGTCTCTGATTTAACGAAATATAATATAATAGAAAACTCTTCGTATTTATGCAAAATTTTAATATTAATTAATTAATTAAAGCTTCAAAAATAAAAATAAAAGACTAAAATGTTACACACAGAATTCATAGGAGTTTTTGACTGACTGTACATAACAAGTTGAGTTGTGTGTACAAGTCCATGTAAATGAGAGAAAATATATAAAAGGACACTGTTGGGAATTGGTTACACCGCAATTAATTGTAGGTTTATATACTCCTAAAAGAGAAAGATAAACGGTCTAGTATATCTACTACGAACTAAAGTACTACACATAGGTATGTGTCAAAATGTGCAAACATGAAATTATTAACTTTTCGAAATCTCAATAATAATGTACTGTACATAATAATACTGGTATGCATATGCGTGTAAAACTACTGTATATAACAAATAAATTAATTTCAAGGCAACAATTACTTACTAAACTATTGTACTATGAAGAAAGAAGTCCTGGAGTACCGCTATACTATTATATACTGGTTCAAAGAAGCGACGAAATCAACAAAGGAAAAGCAAATCAAAACTGGAGTAGCTAGTGTAGCGGCTGCAACAAAAGGCATAAAATAAAATAAACCCTTATCAACTTTCACCACAGCCACGAAAGCATAAAACGAATTTACAAGAATTTAACACTTGACACGTTCTTTTCATTCTTCACAAAGTAAGCTTGCCCCTATTTTTTTTATAAATAATCCTTCTAACATTTTCAATACATGAAATCTTGATAAATGATGCACAATTTTGAGGATCTGGTTTTGGTTAATTTGTTGTCACCATTGAATATAGACATCAGCAGCTGAATACCTACGTGCTTTATGTAAATTTAAAAATTGAGTGCACGTGCACGGGTTACTTGCTCAATTTATGGTGATAAGAAAGAACGCGTCACGTCACAATGCAATAGTTGCAAATAAGAAATTGGAAACGCATTCTCGATAAACGTCAATTTTACCTGAGCATTACAGACAGTAAAATAAAAACACGCTGCTTTCGCTCTTCAAAAAATTGATCGTCAGGCAAACTTGATCCTTGATTCAGTGGCTACTCTAAAAGCAGCTTCAGGTACAAAGCTTGAAATATACAGCTACGAACGATGCGATGGCTGCGGTCGGTAAACTCCTGACCTTTAAAAGCACCACACATGCTTCATTTCATATGGTAACATTTTTATAAAAAATCTTCTCTGCCTAACGTTAACTAGTATAGAGATAGAGATACAAAGAAACAGTTACTCAAATTCAAAGTTGGAATGCAATAACTAACCCAGTTGTTACTCAGGTAAGTCAAAATTCTGCCGGTACGACTGGTTTGACAAATATCCCGGTAAAAGGTGATAATGATGATGCCCTTTGCTTGTCAGTCTGGAGTCCGTCTTTCTTGCCTGCGACAAAGTTAAAACAAATATAATATGAATACAGTGGAACTGACTTTATCTCCGCTTAATTACTACAAAAATTACAGGTATAACACAGTCAGCATTATGCCGTTGTTTATTATTAGCTTTCACACAATCACACAGCACTTGTCATCTATAAAAATGCAATACGTAGAGCTAATTATTAATTGTTGTAAGTTGTATATGTGCTACTGTTGTTATAATGGTACTGGACGAACTATTCAATGCAAGATTGATACATTATGATTTCCCGTATCTAATCCTCATAAATCACCCTGTATTTAAGTGCATTTAACACTATCAAGCAGCTTATTCTAACAGGCGGCTTAAAGTCTTAAATCCCTACTTCCTTTCATTAATAATAAATAGACCTGCATTAATGCCAGTTTTTTTAAAAACAATATCAATCAACACAAACTCGAATGTATTAACAGCAGAATGCGGAACAAGATGAATAAAAAATACAATTTTACTTTAAAACTTTCGACTCTTCTCCATGAATTGCAATTTACTCGCATCGCACAAATGACAAAAGTGATATAAACACGGACGCTTTCCGTCGGGATAGCCCGAGATACGCAGAAAAACAGCTTTAGGAATACAAATATCCCAAAATCTTACAATTTTATCTAAACACCCTTTCTTTCGGCATTCTCCAAATATAACATCACCTCTCCAAAATCATCAGCAAACCACTAAAAATTACACACGACATGGACATTTGTGGAACCACTGCAAACTGCAATGCAATTATTGGAAATGCAAACCACCTAAAAATGAAATGAATTTTTACCTTGATGCTCCTCTCCTCCTTATTATCCTTCTTCACCCAACAACGCCACACAACACCTACCAAAAAAAAAAGTGTTCACTGCTCACTGACAGTCCACTATTTTAAATGTACATAACTTATCCACCTAGTAGGCAATAGCAAAAAAAAGTGCGTTTTATCACTTATACTGCTTCACTTTTAGTGTGCATAACACAACAGAGGCAGAGGCAAGCAAATTATAATGACGCTCCTACATGATTCTCCATGTCTCCCTCACACTATAACAAAAAAGTATAACAATGTGAGGAGAAGGAGAATATACGTACGTACGCCACCGCCACCGCTTCAATATTTTTCTCTCCGATAATATACGTATGTCATGTAATATGCATGTATATGTGGAATTGTGGAGTCAGAGTGGAGAGGGAGAGAAGTTTTCATATATATAATCGTCGTGTTTCCTATAAGTTTTAACACACGTAGTTTATATATTACTGGGAAATGTTCCCTCTTAATATCCTGTGTAGTTCCATTCAACATGCAACACATCATACTATATACTGAATACTCATATACTGCTTGCTACTTTGCTACATACATTACTTGTCTAGCTTTTTTTTTATATTACTCAACGTGATGCTTGCAGGCGTTTCATGTTTATGCGTTCCAATAAGGTGAGAAATCCTGAAAGGAGTTGTTGGGACGTGTGGTTGGTGTATAAAAGTACAATATTTTTTATCCAGGGAAAAAGAAGACAAGAGGAACAACGAAAGAGGAAGAAGGACAAGAAGAGAAGAATGGATGGATTGAAGCTCGCTATTTTTATACGATTGGAGTTTTGGAGGAGAAGAGTTGTTGAATGTCTTATTATTATATTACCTATTATGATCCTTGCTGTATAGGTATAGGTATAGGCTTTTAGAGGGGGAACGCATGGAGTCGAGTGTGGGACTATTGAGACATAAAGAAGAGCGTTTGAATGACATGACAGACTTACTAAAAAGGAAGGTAAACTTCTCGTAGGTTGTTTATGAAGTATGAAGGCGGCTGCTTTAGCTACAGGGGTTAATAGTTACTACTTACTTACTAGTAACTATTTTTCGTGCGCACAGGTTTCCCACTGATGTGCCCCTATTAAAATAGGCATGGTGGTCAATGCTAAATGCTAATGTATATGTGAAATATGAAAAAAGAAATTATATGCTACGCGATGAGATATTATGTGATGTGATGATACCAGGAATAAAAATCATACTTGTGCAGTTTTTTGTCAAAGGTTTTTCTTGTTCTACTTGGGCTAAAGTATATATAATAGTTGGTTGGTTGGTACGTGGTTAGAGAGGATTCGTACTTGAATTCCCAATGGCATTATACTACTTGGACTTGGACAGTTTCACCATTAATAGACCGAGTTCGACTAACTGCATTTATATGTAAATGTAAAATGGGGTAGGGTTGAGTATGAGCTTATATCCGCATGCGAAGGGAGAATATTTATAACATTGGGTTGGATATTCAAATATTCACTCACATCACAAGAAGGAACGTGCAAAAAATACTTATCTTTAGTGGTACAATGACAAGCTGCCCAATTTTCAATCATTTGTTTGGATAAGAAGCTGTTCTGGTAGAAATAGGGGTACAGGGAGAAAAAATAAATTTAAAAAATCTAGATCTGTCCACATGCTACTTATGTTATGCATATTTTTTTAAGAACTTAAACCTATAATCCTGTCATCGTGAGTAGTGGTATCAATGCTCATCGTTTTTCATATAGCTATGAAAAATCCAAGCGCGTCTAGAAATAAACAGGACTAGATATGCGATTAGCAATGTGGATGAAAAAATTGTCCTTTGCTTTGAATGAAAAATAGTTTTGTGGAATACATTTTTTCTTCAATGAGCTCAGCACTAGAACTGGTCCATATCATATAAACGAATGAATGAAACTCAGGAATAAAGCTTCTAGGTGACTCTGAAGATAATAGGGCGAAGTGGCAAATTATTTAATTGATACCCACACAACACTTTTACTTAATATTATGTACTTAATAATAAATGGTTTAGTAATCTGATTGTCAAATGTTTTACGAATAAAATATGGCGTCTATGTAACCTTCACATTTTAGGGCATTAGTAAACCACATGAGTAGGAGAATTCGCATTCACCAGTGAATGCGTGCGAGCTACTTTATACTTTTTTGTACCAAATGTATTGTCGAAGGTAATGCAGTGCGGCGAAAGCGCAAGTTAACTTGTTTGTGTACTACATTAACAAGTAGTATTTTATAAAATGCATCATGCTAACATCCATTGAATTTCATAAATAAAAAATTTCCTTTGAAATCAACGAAGACGACAATTCTACTAGAGTTTTGTATTCACGTGAATCAAATATATGAAAAATGCTACTTGTATTACCACCTATTGTTCCATCGTTCCATTTCATTTGCAGTGAAACTCATCTTGTCTGAAAGTGCAAATTGGAATCGTGTTTTTACTTCTATTCAATTCGGTTCGCTCTCATTTTCATACTTTCGCTAATGGATGTATTTTTGCAAATGTATGCACATACACAAACGTCAATAACACATCAATGTCTTTTCATAGATAGTCAATTTTTATTATTGAAAATTGCACATTAATTAATTACCAATATTCCACCGACCATTTACACAATTACATATTTTGATATATCGTAGTCTTACATAGAGAGGAAACATTTAATAGATTTAATACATATATCGGATTTTATAATAGAATACAATTACCTATGCAAATTAGTCTTATCAATATTCTTTCAATACTTAAAATATTTACGCAAATCTTCCAATGTCGAAGTACGATTATGTTGTCAATATTTGGTATAACTGAGATTTTAATTTTTACTAAACATAAACAGTTTTTAAACTGAAATACGAGTGACTCAATTGTGTTGCCATACTTGTCTGAATGTATCTCAATTTTGGTCATTCACACCTAGCTTGAAACTTATTGGAGGCTTATCAGTAGAATCTTATCATTTAAAAGAACCGACACGATTTATCTAAAAAGAAACCAAAAGTAGTTGCATACATATCTTAACAAGTTTCACAATTAATTAGCAGCACTAGAATTTGCACAATTTACATTGAAGTAAGTAAAGATGCTATTAGTTGAAATAAATAAATCAGACATATATGTATAAATACATGGTAGAATGAACGACATTGTGTATTCAAAAAAAGGTTCATAGAACCACTACCGATTGTCGGAACCACATTAAAGAACACATAAATATATAGCACGGCCCATGCCACATGTCTTCATAAATCTTATCGCCATCAGGGGCATTCTCCTTGTGAATGTTTTCAAAGCTGCAAATGGGCTTATCATATCATCATCCTGTTTCCGAAGTGCATTCTGTATATTTATTACGGGAAAGTGAAATATGCCTTCAGTGAAAGTTGTAGTTCAGTAATAACGAAAAATTAGTAGTATCATGCAAAATGCAATCTAATCAATTTCATCTTGAATGTGCAAACATATATTGGCAGAGATGTGTTGCGTGGCGTGTCCTCTACTAGAGATAGTATAAAATATTTACCATCAAAAGTACGGATATTATTTGTCAAAGTGCATTCTAGAAAATTCTCTCTCTCTTTGACAGCACAAGTAGTACAACTAATTGTAAGAAGGAGCATTCAGAGTGTGCACGACACTATACATAAGGGAAAAGTCGGTTTGGGTGGGTTACACCGAGAAGTTGAATTGAATAGAAGAATTGAACTGCTGAAAGATATTTTGGCAGTAAACAACAGAGAACCGAAAAGGAGGAATTTTTATATAGGACAGTCAGCAAAGATCTCAGTCAGTTGAGAGGTTTTTAACAATTTAAAGTATATATAGATAGAGACCTCCCGAGGAAATAACGTATACTGGCATTTTTTTTTTGTAAAGAATGTATATTACCGATGCTTATCTTTTCCTCCTTTAGAAGCAGACTCAAAACTGTTCTCTTTCCATTGAGGATTTTAGAAATACCCTTCATTTTACAAGATAGCTTTAGTGGCAAAATTACAAGACCTTGACAGTTGACGAATGATACAAATGACAATTGTTGTTACAAGGTTTTATTGTCTGTAATATAGAAAAGTAGGTGTCTTTATCGTCATTATACTTTGTGAGATTGACGTCGCCGGAGTACTATATCTGAAAAAGCACTGAATGCAAAGTTTGTACTCACATAATTCCACACACACTAATTTGGTTGTATGGAAAAAGTCAATCTGCTTGTAAATCTGCATGCCTTGCTTTCATTTCCACTTGATGGTTGGTAATTGTTTTTAAAATTGTTTTTGTAATTGTTGAAATTTTTGCATAAAGGTCGGATGATTGTTACCAAATTGGAAGAAAACGAAGTTTTTGGGTCCAAGAAAACTGACTCAAAATAATATTGGCATAAACATTAAATTAGGGATTAGCACTTTCGGCATTTGCTTTCGCAGCACTTGGGGTAGCACTGGCATCACTCAAGGGAGCACTAGCTGCACTTGGAGTAGGTGGAGCACTGGCTACACTTGCAGTTGCCGTTTCCGCGCTGACTTTGCGCATTATCGCTGAGCGACCAGCGGCTGCTCTCATCCCAGCGTATTGGGCACGAATGCTGATATTGCTTTTCACAGAATTGGGGTCGTAAAATCCGAGGCGAGCTGCACGTTTTTCCCTTACGTCGGTAAGTGGTGCTGAGGGCTCTAGAAGCACAGCCCTTGTGTTTACATCTCCCCGGACTTTCTCCCCAGTAGCTGCACGATCACGCCGGAGACACTCAGTGTAGTCGAAAGCTTTCAATTCTGGGGCGTATAAGGGCTCCTCTAGCTCTTTATACAAGGACTGAACACGGTTAGCCGTCAAATTCCGAGCTGTATATACGCGATCTGCACCAAGTGAAAGTGATAGTGATGGGGAAGTTAAGTGACGAGATCCTGTGCCAACACGGTGGCGGCTAGGACGCAGAGACTGAAGGAAGGGGTCAGGTTCTTCATCTAAAGTTGGCGAGACTGCTGGTGAGGTTGGGCGGAGGGACGACCTATCTGGCGGTGGTGCCAGGTACTTTGGTGTAAGTGACCTAGTGTCGTAGTCATACGTACGCCAGAAGTTTTGTGCTTTGGAAGGACGAGTAGTACCAAGTCGCTGAAGAATAGAGTCAGCATCTCTTCTGATTTGTCTTGTTGTAGCGGAAAATTCGTCCATTTCTGGAGAATCGATATCCTCTAACGCACGAGAACGTGGACGTGGCGGTGGTGGAGGAGCATAATCATCCTCATCGTCTGCAACATCTATCAACGAGAAAACATTCCTCCTTCCAGGAATTGGAACAAGTCGTTGACCAGGTCCCAGAACTTGCTGTGGCACGAGAGTATAGCCATAGGGCACCCCGCTGTTAGCCACTGTAGAAATTTAAATTCACTTTCATTTTATGTTTTTGCATGACTTTATAAAAGCAATACTGGCCATTACGGCTAATTAAAGTATTAACTTAAATTAGCTAATGCCTTACCTTGATACGGCAACATATTTACCGAAGTAATCGGGCAAGCAGGTTTCAGCACGGCAGTTGGTCTTTGAGGAGCAAATCCGTATCTCGTGAACCGAGTGTCAGGGACAGAATAAACTCTGGCGTTGTTGAAACTGATGGGATAGTCCATTTTTTCACTTTTTCGTTTTCTTACTTTTCTTCTATTATTTCGGCAGAGGTGGAGTTTCACCTACAGACATTTATATGCATAAAGATATATATTCAATTTAACAAAAGCGAAGAACCGGCAAACCACACATGTCGAGGATCATTGCAAGCACATATGGGTTTACTTAACCATACATATTTTTTCTTAACGTACTTTCACGGTCTCTGGGGGAGCTGCACTTCCAAACCTTTGGAACACTAACCTGTGCGGTTCCGTACGAAGCAGTACACAAGAGCTATATACCTTGAGCTTGAGTCTTTTCAAGAATTCTCAAAGGGGGCAAAAACCGCTCTATTGTGTTCAACAAAAAGGAGAAAAACCTTTTTTACTAACAACGCCCAGATACTGTTGATGATGATGACGATAGTAGATGAACGGCTGTACAAATGGCGAAGATTTTTAATGTGCGATAGGCACAAGGGAGCGACAATAAAGCGGTCCAAATTTTCTAATACATTTTTCTGCTACACAGCGGTTTCGTTTTCAGAGAAAAACGGCGTTGTACTGTTTACTACGATGGCTACGTTATGGTCTATTGTGTTATATAATGCTTTCAGAAAAAAAAACACTTTCAATGTTTAAAAAATACTTTAACTAAAAAGTATAATGCAGACTGCAGATGTACGCGCTTCCATTGCTCCACACACCTATCTAAATATGCCTATTTACATTTTGCAAGCATCTAAAAGAAATGACTAGATAAACAAGACGAACGCCAATAAAAAGATGCCAGATGCTAAGTAAGCTGCACTAATGGAATTGCTATTTGAAATTGTCGTTCGTGTCTTAAAGGTAAATCCGTGACAAAGAGAAAAAATATAATCTTCTAAAGTAGTGCTTCCTCACAAACCAAAGAAACAGAGCTACTAGTATTCCAATTACAAGGAAGTAAAAAATATTCTATTATGCGAAATGGAAGTGATAAAATGTAGGATGAAGGAAAGCATATAATACAGTCGCTTATTTGAAAGTAAAGTATATAGCACTAACAGAAAGAAGAGAAGAGAGTGTATATGTACATTAATATGAGCATATTGAGTTCCGAAAGAGTTCTCTGATTTAACTGAAAAATGTTTTTTATGCGACAGCATTAAATCCTCCTCAGTAGCAGAACACAAGTGAGTTCACCGAATTTCAAAACCAACTTTTCAACATTTCTAGGTATTTCGTGCAGGATATGAGTTTACAGTAGCGACATGGTCGGTGCATGTGTGCCTTTGAAAACTATCGTCATATAAAATCTTTTTTTTCTGTTTCAATGAATGTATGTATGAGGAAAGATCTTCAACTTCCACGGCCATTTCTGCTTCACACACTTCTAGAAGTGTAGAAGAGCGAACCGGCATTCAATCTGTCTGCGAACATTCATACAACCACTCCAAACGTGCTCTGTTCAGCTTACTTTCTCAAACTGGAAATCTTTATTTTTACTCTTGGCACACTTTCAAGATTTGCTTTTATTTTGGGGCAAATTCTCGCCAATGAGCACAACCTGTAGTTTTTAGAATGAAGTTAGAAGCTACATTATTACCATTACCATTGCTCATGCATGGACTCGCATTGCATTTAAGAATGAATTTCATTATTGCTATATTCATATCACGATATTTGAAATACGTTTACACTGTGAATACTCACGATCATCAGTAGCAGTATGCAATGAACGCTTAAACAGAAACTTCCATTGTGCCACTGTCACTGAGATGTTTTGTGAAGGATCCATAGCATTTTCTCCTCCCTCTCTCACGTTGCATTCACGTCTAACGCTTTCACGTAGTACAATGTTACCAACTTATCTGCTGGTTCCTGTTGAGTTGGAAGAAAATACGAATTGGCAAGTGAGACAGTGAGGGAAATTACACCAGAAGGATGCGAACGAGACCTGGGAACTTGGAATGTTACGTAACTTGTATTGAAACGGCATATATACATATTTCAAAGAACAAAACAGAGTTAACTGAACTGAGCTCCAAATCCGTCGTTACGGTTAGAATATTGCAGAAAAACATTCTGTCTGTCTGTACGATTTCTCCCACCTTTTGAATGTCAGTTTCTTAATCGTTTATAACCTTTGCAGTAGCGTATTTTATTAAAGTTTTTCGTGCTTCGTAAGACGAAATCAATTGCATTATTGCATTTCCTTACTTACGAAATCCTCTTAAATGAAAGCAAAAACTCGAAAAGACGGAACGGAAGTAGGTGTATTCATTCGAGGAAACACAATAGAGCCAGCAAAAACCACAAGTTGGCTCACTCATGCTGATGCATTTTTGAAAAGCTTTACAATCATATCAACCTTCAAACTCAAATCTCCACCTCCGAGTTCTAGTCAGATCATCATTGTCGTTTCGTAATGTCGTAGGTGTCGTGAATTACGACTCATTCACTTGCGCAAGCAAAAAAAGGTGTACATAGTCGTCATGAGCTTCATGGGCATTTATCCTTTTCCGGAACTACCTATATACGATTATGTTGATGATGTGCAAGTATAGTTATGTAATATTCGTAACCTATAATCAAGAACACATGCTTACGAGCGAGGTATAAAAGACATCCTTCCTTTACATTATGTATGATGAGTGCACTTGTTTGAAATCGACGTGCGCGATATATTCTCCAACGTAATCGTTACACTGTGTGCCACGTCGATGTGGTAATGTGATCAGGCTCACACACCGACTTCATGTTATTCCGAGGACGTTAATGATCATGATGACATTATCGTATTTTGTTTTCCCCTGCTCCTTCTGCCACTTGCACAAGAGTTGGCTTGTTGTATTTTTCTTAGCTCTTTTTTCCTCCCTGCCTTCTTTCCTGTTTATCTCAGCTTTGGCTATTGTAGCAATTTCATCTTTTTTTACTGCAATGCAATCCAACCAAACACACCAATACAAGTCTCTCGAACATTAATAGATCCAAACAGAGTGCAAGGCATGTATGTCTGGAAAGGAATATTGCACACAATGAATTTTCGTGCATTTTTTCTTCTCCTCTTGACGATCTTCATAAATCTTCTTGAAGTCTAGCATCATCGGAATTACAATTGTTCCATATCATACGCTCATATCGTTAGCTATGATTTGTCAGCCTGGTGCTGGTTACCGATCCTCGAACATTTAGCTACACCACCAGCCAGATGAGCTAAAAAGAGTTCACCTTCCTATTACACCGCATCTATTAGCATGTGGTTTGAAACAAGCTGGATTGTTTTCAATTTTTTCTATTTTCATCATAGCTATTATTCTCATGCTCGTTGAAAAAATAGTACAATGGATCTTCAAGATGCATCGCAGGAAAAGGAAATGACTACTTAAGCAATATATTTAAAATCCATGAATGAAGCAGTTATGATGTCTGCTTGCTGTTATCATAAATCGTTGTTGTGGAATAGTCAGTACGGAAGTAATTTCTTCGTCATCATCCATGACTATATCTGGTTGAATGAATTGTACACATGGAAGGTCTGGTTGATTCACACATTCACACAACACACTGCATGGGTAAATGACAAAAAACGAAATCTTCTTTCATTTGAAATTATCTCATTTTTAAAACCACCAACAAGAAGTGCACATGTGTGCAAACCGTATTGCTTTTTCCGTCTGGTAATAAATTGAAAAAGTAGAGTTTCAAACGGCATCCTAGTTCTATTAATTAAAACCAAGTTTCAGTGCTAATCTGCATGAAACACTTTCCGCCTGGTAAAAGAGCTCACAAAAAATGTTTTATAGCCGGGGTTAGACAGATCACTTCACGTATGGTACCTCACTTCCAAAAATTCAACAGTTTCGTTTTCTCACATGTTTCCTTTACTTTTACTAGGAGAGCTGCTTTTAACGGGTTTTATGAGTTATTATTTGCACTCAGGCTTAGAAAAACAGAGAAAACAGCAAATGAGTGTGCCGAGCAGAAATGTTATGTTATCATATCATCATGAAATTTTCATATGTGTAAGCCACTATCAGTCAATATGCTGAACTCTGGGATTTCGGTTTTCAGTTATTTGTCAGCGAAAGAAAATATCGGTCAGATCTCTCAGTTCATGGCATTTGCTCTTGACGTTTACGTAAATAAAACTGATATCCCTATGCAGAGTTTTAATGTTTGATTTGTGAGAATGAAAGACAGTCCGCTTTTACCCCATTTTCAACTAACCAGGACGGACATTTGAGACATGACATCGCGTTAAATAATGGTCGAAAGATCTTTGACTTTTAGCATGCAACCAACCCCAGAGAATGTTTTTAAAGAAATCTTGGCTATTATATTACAACGAATGCTTGTCGTGTCGTGCACGGTTGTCTTTGATGAGAGTGAAACGAGTCATTTACATTTTCAAGTTGGTCTTAAAGAATGCATGCTGAGTGCTGAGCGTTCTTTTACATTTTGTTTTACCTATTTTACCGATTTCCATACATGTTGTTTTTCACCAATAAGTCTGGTGATTGCAGCCATTAGCTGATTGGAGGGATTTCCCTTTATTTCCTTTTAAAATACGAAGAAAAGCTCATATTACAATTGAGCAAGACAAATGCCTATGAATGCCATCTTGATATATTTATCTAGCGCAACGAATTTGATTGATCTTGTGTGACAAAGATTTGGCAGACAGACATTGTGTTTTACAAAAACAACCGATTTCCATTGACGCAAGCAAATCCTAATCCTTGTATACCTCACACGTATATTTTTTTAAAGGATGTGCACCTTCAAACATGTATGATTCCTATTTTGTCTTTCTGACATCACGGTTATTCCTTCTTAATACCTGAGTAAAACAAGAATCTGGGCTGAGACGGAATATATATCCCTTAAAAAAGGATGGAAGCACATACTGCCAACCGTCACATTATAGTATTTTATGAATTCTCAAAGGACCATTGGAAGTAACATTTATACGTTTCTGGTTTTATAGCATTATTTTTTGCATGAGATGATGAGATGTACGTCTTGGCTTTTCTAGTTCTGGTTGCATTTCCATTTTGCTTGTATACCTTTCAACTTTCAATACACAAAATGTTTCTGTGCCAGTGAGGCTTTAGACTGTAGATAAAATACAATACACTAACTAATCATGTGGGATGCAGAGATGTGGATGTGGAAGATGGTCTATCTATCGAATGTTTGCTGATTCCAGGAATGAGTTTTTCATGCGAAAATTCTTTCCATGCAATTAGGTTTACTATTTTTCCTTGCCAAAAAGTGGAAAGGGGAGTTTCAGATGAAGCTTCCACATAACCAGACGTCAGCAAAATCCAGGATTGTACAAGGTACAAGTCTGATGTTTGGAATTTAGATATAATTATTTGGTATTTTATTTGTGTAAAAAAGGAAACATAAACCTGTTTAAAACAGTAAGCAGCTTTGTCTACAACTACATAAAATTTTAAAATAGCTCCTCCTATTTAGGTGGGTTTCTGGTTTCAAACCCTCCATTAAATTGTAGAAAGTCAATGTGGCTCCAAAGGGTATTCCCGCATGGTTTATTTTTCAAGGTTCCAAAATCCGATTTCGTTACGCCATTACTAACAAATAAGGATTACATTGGGAATATACATTACTGATTTGCGAAGAATAAATCGTTGTCATTTCCTACTTCCAGCGCCATACAATTAAATATATATACACACTTTGTAGATTCCTTTTTGGAGCTACAAAGATTATAAATACCAATGTCAAGCGGTATATTGAGAAGCAATTTGTAAATATACCAAATAAATTTTGATAAAATATTTACAATTACAAAAAGGCGATGGAAGTATTATTATAGGAATGGATTTTGTCACAATAAGTTACAAATACTACACGTACGCATTATATCATCGTTCGTATAGTAAAAATTAGACTGTTCATCCTACCATTCACGAAGAATTAACCATAATAAGCTGCCTGCACTCTGCTAGTAATGATACCGCGTGAAAATAGAAAGTCAATGTATGTAAAGCTAGCCAACTACCGAAGCTAATATACAGCGAAATTAAAACTACATAGAATTAGAACGATGTTTCAATACAAGTCGCAGCAAGAGTGTCAGCGGAAGAGTTAAGTGTTGCAGGAAAGGATCGAGTATGGTGGCGATCACACTTCGAAATTTAAACGGTTAGATTGCAGTATGAGTTACAGCTGCCCAACCTCGGAGTAGAGGGTTTCTTGACACCCTTTTCCCAATTGTTTCCACATGGAAGCCAATATTTAAGAGCTGCTCGTGATCGCAAATTTTACGACCGTCGAATAGGAACGCTGGCTTGAGCATGTTTGCGTAAATCCGTTTATAGTCTAGCTCCTGTGTCAAACATTAAAATGTAAATAATGTGCATGTTATACTAGATTAATTTGTAAAAAATTTGGACATTCAAGTTGAGCAATTACATTAAATTCATCCCATTCCGTGCAAATAACTACTGCATGAGCATCGCTTGCAGCATCGTAAGCATTACTGTGAAGTTTGACAAGCTCGCGTACTCGATCTGGATCATCAGTGACCAGTGGCGATGTCAAATCCATCATAATTTGTTTATGCTCCACCTGTAAAAATAAACATTTTACGGATATTATAAGAGCATCAATCAACATTAGCAAGGATTTTCTTAATGAACAAACTATACACACCTTTGGATCATAAATGTGCAAATTTGCACCTTCTTCCAGCAAATATTTGCAAACGTAAATTGCAGGCGACTCCCTGGTATCCCCAGTATTTTTCTTGAATGCAAACCCGAAAATGGCCAAATGTTTGTCCGTAATTGTATTGAACAAACGCTCGACAATTCTTGCAGCAAATCGTGACTTTTGGTATTCATTCATGTCAATAACCTATAGAATAAAATTTTGACATTTAAAAACGTCTTCCACTACCTCTTATACGCACGAACTAATGACATGGAGAAATAGTTGAGCCGCAAACCTTTTGCCAGTAACTGGCAACCTCTGGCAAATTGAGGCATTGGGCGATGTAAACTAAATTCAACAGATCCTTTTGAAAGCAGCTACCCCCAAATCCAACAGACGCTTGCAGAAACTTTGGACCAATTCGAGAGTCCATTCCTACAGCTTGGGCAACTTCAGATACATCCGCACCGGTTGCTTCGCAAAGGGCGGAAATTGCGTTAATACTGGAAATTCTTTGTGCCAGAAATGCGTTGGCCGCCTAAGAAAGATTCAAAGAGGTAAATATTAAAATCCAGTCCACAGTCAATCGCTTGTTTGTTAATAAGTCTTAGAAACATCCGGAACAAGCTTTACCAGCTTTGAAAGTTCCGAAGACCAAGTATTTGTCGTAATAATACGTTCGCGAGGAATCCAATGAGAATAGATCCAACATAACTCCTCAATAGCTTCCTGGCCCTCTGGAGATGTCTCACCTCCAATCAACACTCGGTCTGGTTTGAATAAGTCATTGATTGCTGTACCCTCTGCTAAAAACTCAGGGTTTGAAAGTACCTAATTGAAATTGACACAATATTTTTTCATTATATGCTTGCCACGGTTTAGTAGATTTGCATATAAGATTTATTGCGCTTACCTGAAATTCAACGCCAGGACGCGTGTTTGATTTGAGAATATGCATAATTGAGTCGGCAGCGTGAACAGGTACAGTACTCTTCTCTACCACAATTTTTTTTCCCGAGGATAAGGATGCAATTTTTCTTGCACATGCTTCTACGAATTTCAAGTCAGCAGCTCGGCCCTTCATACATAAATCAAATTAATTAATACACATTGCAGTGCTTCGATGAATTTATAACATTCATCCTGCATTGAGTAATGAAAAATATTTCTACATGCCTTTCCCAATCCAAATGTTTTTGTTGGGGTATTCACAGAAATGAAAATAAGATCTGTCATCCTGGATTGCTGCGTCCATCTCCGTCGTAAAGAACAAGTTTTTTCCACGACACGACATTACCACTTCATCTAACCCAGGCTAAAACGTTAAAGGTAAGATTTAATATTGCAATACGCCATTTTCACTTGCATTATCCTTCAGAATGACCTTTTGTTTAGGTACTGGTTAAACTTAGCAATGAAGGTCTACTTGTTACATACCTCATAAATGGGAAGTTTAGGCGAATTCCATTGTTGAATACGCTCCTCATTCCTATCACATACAGTTACCTTGATATCGGGACATTTGTGAGCAATGACACTGCACGTTGGTNCGGGACATTTGTGAGCAATGACACTGCACGTTGGTCCCCCAACATAACCAGCTCCTATACAGCAAATCTTCTTGATCACCATTTTTCTCTTTATTTGAGAACGTTCGAATCTCTGCAGAACAATAAAAACGCATTTTTATTTGTATATGCAAATTCATGCTTTTTACACCTTACCTCTACAACAAACCCGACAACTACGCACCCTTACAGTACAGTGAATTAAAGCTAGAAAATATTGTTATACCGCGTATTTAAAAAGCAATGAAGCTAGCTGCCTTGATTGTCAGAAAGTCAGAACGGTTTTGTAAAGAATATATCCTCACGTCGTCACCTCCAAAACAAAACTGACGGAGACAGGTAGAGTTACATTGAACTTCTTCAATTGTCTGGTATGTGGTTGTGTGGATACAGGAAGAGGTCCACAATCTACAACGTTACTTACTATGTAAACCAATCACCGAACAATCATATGTAGTGAAGCATGCAATGCAGGCTGCAGAAATCTTGTATTAGGGACGCGGACTTAAGATATTATGTTGTTTGCAGTATGAAGACATAATTATGCCTGCTATGGTACAGTCCAACTATATAGTCGAATTTCAAGAAAACCGATTGACGTGGCAAATGCTTCAACTGATATTTACGTCCGTCGGCCCTCATGCATTTAATACAAGTACCTTAAAAAAACTTCAACTGTACGTTGTATATCTAGTATGAAAACATGGACAATGAATCATTATTTTTAGTTTATAATCCATACCCATACGATACACCCTTCCAAACACATGCATACCACATCGAAAGGGTTATTATATGGATGGAATTTGAGAAATATATATGTAAGTAAAAGACGGTATTTATCATTGCAAAGGACCAAATAAAAATTGTGCAGGAATTCGTGGAAAGGGTTATATGGTAGGATTATAAAAAGACTGGTGATACCAGTCCTCAAAAAGTGTATTATAATCCCTTCATAGTAAGGTTTATTATCCAATACTGAACGCAATGCTTTTTATGATTAATATTCATTCACTGAAGCCGACGACTGACTGAGCAAGGCTACTGGATTATCTGTACACACACCACACACGTTTGTTCTATACATTGCTGCATCAAATATGTGCGCACTAAAACAGTCAAAATAGTACGCCTTTTGTAGTCTGTAATAATATGCTGTATAGGTTTCACTTCATATTTTATATTACATTACATGGTCCAATTGCCAATTACTAATGGTAGTCTACGGATTCCTTAAATATCAATCAACTTACAATATGACACTTTGTGGTTTAGCTGGGCACACCTGTGTCAGTGCGCCCGACTAATCCTCTTTACGTCATATAGCTCATATTTAACACTAATTAATTTAAATTTTATGTTGTAAAAATATGTGCTAACGATGCCCATATTCAACACATGTTTGCAGTAAAAACTTGTTTACCACAACTAATTACAAAACAACTGCAGAGTTGTAAGGTTGTAACACATGTGTAACAAAAACGAAATGGAAATGTGAATTTTCGGACATCAAACTTCCGCCAAATCATACAAACCAAACTTTATCACTTTCCATTACCTTATCAGACTTTGTATGACTGATGCTACCATTTGATAATGTACCAAAGTGTCAGAACATTTAGATCCATGTCACAAATATCCTATATAGCCTTTCCTCTTTTTGTGAGGCAAAGGCAGTAGTAAATAGGTGATATTCTGTACCTGTAGTGTTACATATGTACAGTATATGATTTTGATTTGGTATGGGCAATGAAAGATAATTGCAATTAATGTTAATAAATCATAAGTGTGGAAACTTAAACTTACTTTTCACGTGAAAGTGGAATTAGTGTACAATGAAATGAAAATCTAACTAATAATACATGGATGGAGGCGGTGGCGTGGAATGAGTTCCACTAATCCAGAAGATTTTTACAGGGAACACTTTAATATTTGATTATCTTTATAACTTTAATTAATTAATCGTTGGATTCTTTTTGAAGTGATCATACTTTTGCTGTAAGACTTTTCCCGGTTGTTCAAACTTAAAGAGCCAGCTGGCAAGGAAGCACTCTGGTTTAGCCTCTATCCCTTCAATTCCAACCAAATATTCCAATACCTACGACAATGTGTTGAGTTCCGAAAGCAGACGATAACGTCCGAGAAAAAAGTCCTTGAAACAAAGCGCAAAATGAAAAATACATAAGGAAATCACATTACATTAGCGTGGTCAAAATCATCATTCTTTTGTTAAATGCATATAGTAGTTCTGTAAGAGGCAGTCAAAAATTCTTATGCAATTCTGAATACATGTTTTCGTAATGTCTTTACAAAATTGATTCTCATTACACTAATTCCTTTTAAAGGTTAAGAATTGCAAATGATAACGTTATCTCTTAATTGCCAACAAACCAATTGATCATTACTGTTGATGTTGTTACATACCAGAACAAGCCAACTCAGGTTTCTGACGAAATGTTTCGCTAAAATTTTGGTGATGTCAAATATTTAGGACACGGGTATGCATAGGTAGTTAATTAGTTTGACTATTTTCGCTAAGGATGCTTGAAAAATTTATCCATTCGATTGAATTAATCGTTAAAAATATTTGAAAACGAAATGTAATGTTCAGATGCATATGCATGTATATAATGTATGAATACTGAATGAAAACATATTTTCCTATTCTACACACGGCGTGCAGAGTGCAGTGTAGCAAGCTCTTCAGTATTGCATTTGCATGCACATTAACACTTGCAATTACATCGGATTAGCCATAATAATACGGTAAGTTTAAGTTCGTAAAAATCAACATACACACAGGTACATACAACATGAATTTTACCAGAGATGATCTAATGAAACATACACAAAAAACCAGAACAATTCTTTTCTTTCCGCAAACAATACAAGTACACAGTTGCGCATATTACAATACGTGGAAGCAAAATCTACAATCACACTTCATTGCACATTCCTCATAGAGAGTTGATCTGTGTTCTACACTCGGCACTGCACTACATTCTTCAGAAAGAGTCAATGATCGCGGATAGTCGTCCCGCCGCTCCGTCGGATTATACAAACAAATATTTTCGAATAAGACGAATAATGAGATCCTAATCGGATGTTTGATTTGTTTATTGTAAACTTTATCAAACAAGCGCAGTAATAGAATAGACGCTTCTGTAACCTGGGATGAATGATACCAGTGAAATGAAAACATACCTTCATTTTGCGACAATCATGTAAAATGCTTTAGGGAAAGAATAGTCGTGAAAAGTGTTTTATTTTCCACTAACTATATAGTTCCTTATGTGAAAGGCAAGGTCCAGCTTATATCCACTGTTTCCATCATGCTGTAAATGTAATTTCGTATTTCTTTAAATCGAGCCTAAGAATTATTCTGAGGATGAGTATGGAAAGATTTGACAGTAATATACGTATTATGCTTCTGTAGGTCGGGTAATTTGTATGTAGGTAAGTATGGTTGTGTTAATCTGTCGGACTGTTTGGTAACTACATTATGGTTTGCTAAACCAGTAAGCAAGCTTTCCTACTCTCATGCTCTTTTGCAGATGACACCAGAAGTGTTGTGTAGCGTAAAGTAAAGTGTTACATTACGCACTTGTTGTGGTAATTGTGAACAACGCGAACAAGCAGAGGTTTTTGGATTCTCTTTAGTCAGACCATCATTCGACCATAGGACCAATTACACATTAGTGAGTGACAGAAACTTGTACAAGCAAAAATATATCAAATACACAAGTTTCAAGCAGATTTTGAGCGATTGATTAATGACAATTATTCTGACAAGCTCTGGATTTACTGCTTTCATCTCTTCAGGAAAATACATACAAATTCTGTCCGAATTGTGTATTTTTCTACCGAGGAGAAGATATTATTTACGAAGACGTCTAATTTCAAAATTCAAGTTTGATAGCTGTCCAGTGCCATACCTTCATTCTCCCTCGCTAGAGATATGAATTGACGTCTGTCCTTAATGAAATTGTAAGCATGTAATTCATGTAAATAAGATTACTGTATTATTTGCTTGTTTGTATTTGTATGCATATATTTGAGTTGTGTAAAAGACTTCTCACGCATTGACACACGTCTCGATCCAGTTCATGATTTCATATATATGTTATATGTGAGTCATGAACCATGCTTTAAAAAACTACTTGTAAGCTCCAAGTACAAAAAGATGATGATATTCAAGGCTGACGCATGCCTAAAACGACTTACTGCATTTACGACATCTTGCCTTCTATTATACGAGAAATGAGATTTGTGCCTGAAATTGAATGATGAAGCTCTAGTTAGTATTATTATACTATGAATGCTTTAATGGTGTTTCATTCATGAACTTTCTAGTACGAAGTACACAATCAAAATGACTACTTATAAGCAGAGAAGCATGGGACTATTATTTTTTCGGCCATCTTCAATTGGATAGATAAAATCCATTATTAGAACTTTCGTATACGTCTGTATTGGTACAACAGGAATATCCCGTCTCTTATGACTTCGTGTTGATGATTGCTTTGTTTTTACGTGAAACGTTAAAATAATTGTGATGTCCTGATAAACTAATAACAGTAATGTCATATCAGATTCACCATATTTTATGCTGCGAGGCTAAAAGTTTCTTCGTTGATTATGATTTCATAATATATCTGGAATCATGTTCGCATGTTCATGTTCTCATACTCATGTCATATAACAATAACATCATACATCGGTAAGTAACTCTATAGAACGACTCGTATTTAGTCGTTTTCCAATATAATAAAGTCTTAAATTGTACCTGAAATGTAAATGCTGTATTCCCACTGCCGTACAATGTACAATGTTAGTCTTCGTTTAGGATCAAGATGGTTTAGGATTATTAAGAAAACAATTAAGCAACGTAAAGTACATTTGTGAGGGTCTTTTATGTTTTATAGCGTGAATATTAGCCAATCTTTCAATACGATTAGAATGGTTATTTCTAATCAAGGTCAGTCATAAATTTTAAAACGAAGTCTGACTATTAGACTCTATATGACCATGATCATTTATGACTATATTTTTCTTGCCATTTACCTATTATAATTACAAATCAGTAGCAAGAAATGGTTTTGTGGCACGCATATCGTTGAACTTGAATTGCAACACTGCAAACAGTGCAAATTTAAACCATAATATGCAAGTTTTAATCCATGCCATGTCAAGAAATAAAAGCATATTATCGACAAATCAAAATGCACACTGCATACATTCTATTCAGTTTGTCTACATGAAACGACAAACATTATGAATTAATCCACTCATTTTGGAATACATCTGGACAACTGCATTTGCATCAACCCGTGCAATTTTATCCCTGGTCAGTTTGACAGATAAATATGGTGGACTTTTGGAAAGGATTTACATGGCGTTTTATATTACAGTTACACTTTAAAAGCAATCTTGACAGTCTACGGAGGCTTGAGTTGAGTTTTTTTTATACTGGCAAATAATACTACATATTCATGATTATGATTAGATGATGCACGTGCATGATGATTGACCTTTTAAACTTTCGTATATGCTTATGTACACTTATGCAGTGTATGTTAGTCTGCCTGGAACGGTTATACGAGGACTAAAGATACAATATTATGCAACATACCTAAGTATATGTATAACCTCGTCCTTGAAATCTGATTCAATTACTGTGTGATGCATGCCCAAGTTTGTACAAGCCTACAGACAAAAGTACCGTCATGATTTCATAACAATATTGAGGAAACAAACTGGCAATGAATGGCAAAGTAGTAATCAGTATCAGTACTGTGTTCAATTCCCACATATTTGTGTCTGACGTAGATCCCATAAATGTTCACCATCACTAGATATCTGATACACCACGAAAAGGCTAGTAGCAAGTACGAGATGTTGTTAATACGCTGGATGGCGACGATTTTCTCTTCTTCAAGTATCCCATATTATATATATACCTAACTGAAAAATTCTCGCAAACTTCTGAGAACACATTCTCGTCAGAGCCATGCCATCAGCTAGTCCAGCCAGAATCCTGACCTTGAATCGCTTTACCATGATATTGGCTTATTGCTTAATGAAGCCAACGTTTGTTCCCAGTTCCCATCCCATATGCCATAGCCATGTCATGTCACGTATTTCAAGTTCTCCAGGTCCACACAAATGAGATTGCTACCTCGACTTCACTTTTCTCGCTACATGCACGCTATGCAAGCTAGCTGGGTAGAGAAGTGGAAGCTGATCTGATAATAAAAGCTTTGTCATCATCATTATCATCTCAACTACACTTCTCAAGTTCTCTCTCATCCATGTTTAAACTTCACCCTGTTACCTACTCCTCTTTTAAACGAAGAGTCAGCTGCAACAACTCTGGAGCTCTAGCTCTGGACAAAAAAACAATATTATTCGATGGAAAGTTCTTTTCATCTCTTCTGTGGAACAGTAAAGGACAAGGAGTAGAAGTAGTAGTGTAGGTAGGTAGGTGAAAAAAGGTGTTGAATGTATGGAATGGACTATGGAGCAGTCTTCTTGAAGTGCACGTATGTATGCATATGCATAAAATGTTAGAGTAGTAGCGTACTTTGTATCCGTCCGGTTCTGGTGTATCAATTGCTAGTCTGCCTGGTAGCACTGATATTACATTAAACGGAACAACATAGGTAATATATCATTATGAAATGAACCACACATGCACACGATATCATTCGTTTCGTGTGCTTATAGTAGTACTAAAACTACATTAAATACACGTAGACTTCAATTTCAATGTGAAATGCACAAATAATAAAAACACTATACAATGCAACACTTCTGCTCTTAAAAATACACAAGCATAATATCTATCTAACCATTTTTTCTTTTCGGATCAGATAGTCAGTCACTTCTCGATAGCCTCATACGCTGTATCATCATCATTCGGTACGAAGTAGTAATGCAATAAGGGATTTTCCCGAGGAAATTTCATCAGTCATTCCTGCTCAAACGTAAGAAGTTGGTTTAACACATTTTTACCTATTACAATAATAATTACAGGTGAAATGGTGTGCTTTTACTAGTGGTGAGGTGAGTTTGTACAGTTCTGTAATCGGAAGCACTTTGTAGACTGATCCAATACATTTATTCTTGATCCTGGATTTTTTTTTGCCGTGGAACAGCAAATAGTTGTACTTTAACTAATTGTAAGGTTTATTTATGACATTTAACAAGTTCAATATGGTCCCTGAAGAGCCTGCTAATTTTGCCTGTAACTATCAGCTAGTGGCGCTTTAAGTAGCGAGAACTCGATACAATAGGCGGCAGGTTGATCATACATAACTGTATTTTTGTGCTTAACAAGGTTTGTATAAGTCTTATCAGCTCAAATTAGGATACTATAGTCTTCGTGGGATGGGCATATCGGCATTCGGCATCGGCTAGTGTAAATGTTGACGTAGAGCTTATGATAACACTTAATTTCTTATGATTTGCAGGTGACGAATTAGCTGTCAATTATTAAAATGAGTGACAAGGCCAATAAGAAATATTCCTTGAAGGAGGTTGGAGACCATACGGACAAGAAGTCCTGCTGGATTGTAATCCACGACAAAGTTTATGATGTCACAAAGTTTTTGGAAGAGGTAAATATTGCTGCCGAGCCGAATATCAAAATAAATCGAAATTCATGGAACCAATGGAATGTTAATGTTTAATTTTATACACCTCAAATCTCAACAGCATCCTGGAGGTGAAGAAGTCCTTTTGGAACAGGCAGGGAAGGATGCCACAGAACACTTCGAAGATGTAGGTCATTCCACTGATGCTAGAACAATGATGAAAGACTATTTACTTGGGGAACTTAATGATGAGGATAAAGCTAATACGAAAGATCAAGGTCCTAAGAAATGGGGAGATGACGGTAGCTCCGATAATTCCAGGTGAGTACACCTTTCTTATGCGAATGAGTAAAGGACCAATAGCATTGTACGTGTGAGTCCATTTCCTTAAATAGTATAATTTGTCGTTTTTTCAGCTCTTGGAAAACATGGTTAGTTCCAGTGGCTCTTGCTCTCACAGCATCCCTCATCTTCCGATTTTTCTTCATTAAAAACTAATTATTCCGACAATAAAAAGAAGTAATTTGAGAGATGTATCCGGTTCGCGCTGACCATCATTGAATATGATTTCTCCTTTAAATTCACAAATAATGTAAATTGCAAATTTGATTTACAATTAGTGGTATTCCCTATGACCTTCTAAACTTGTTTTATATAATCTAAGGGTATTCCATATACAGCCAGTGTTTGACAATAGATATTAACCAATCTTTTAGAGATGCATGGAAGTCCATTGCAAATATTTTTATTTAGATATAATTTCTTATCATGGGTGAATGAGAATTGTATTTTCGTTTATCAGGGTACTGTAATTTTCATTATCAAAGGAGATCATGATGGAAAGTGTATATGAGATTAAACAATCAGAAAATCTACTACCTATATGGGTTTTTGTTTTTTATAAGCAAACTACTGTAAGAGTAATCTTGGTGTAGTAATGTAAATGCTAATCTTCACTTCACTTTTGATTTAGAATTATCCATCATATAATCCAATTTCTTCCTTAATTTGAGAACATTAAGAAAAGCAGACAAATTTTAAATAATGAATTCAACTTTTTTGGCTGTAAGAAATTACAAATGTCTTTAATTATTTCGGAAATATGGGGTTCGTTTAAAAATAGTGGTTAGAAGTCCTAAGCTGTGCTATGAGTGTGATAAAAAAAAGCTGCTAAAGGGACCCAAAACTCGATTGTTTGTCGTGAAAATCAAATCTATTGAGAAAATAAAGTATACATAAACTATAACTATTAAAACTATGCTACTAAAGTTTACAAAGAGTTTACTAAAATTATTGTGCTTTAAACTATTAGTTTGGAAGATTTTACCAATCATTCATACTCTATTGACGCATACGACATTTTCATAATTGCATATGGCTTTTTTACCTTCCACATGGCTGAGTACTACATGGTGGACATTAATTGGCAAGAATTCTAGGCTTCTAGCACATCCTTCTGCATCACTTTAGTTACATTTTAATAGTGAGTAGTTGACCAGTTAACGGATACGCATCCTCAGGGGATTCACAAACAAGACATATGTCAAGCTGTAGTGCTGCAGTTTGTACTTTATCCAAGCAAGCAATGGTTCACATTGCCCTGTTCAAAAAATACTTTCACTTTAAGATAAAGTTCATAAACCTTAAATCACAAATATCTCGGCAGTTTGAGTAAACTATGTTATGGTCTTATGGAGTACTCGTGCTAGTATTAGACATTTGTTGGAGGTTTCTTGGATTACCAACAGGTACTTCTGTTAAAAATTATTGTTAATCACAGAATGATTCACGATCTTTTGATTTTGTGTTAAATTAATTTTAAACAGATGCTTGTGTAATTTCATATAACTGTACCGTACGCTTTTGCTCTTGAATTCAACTCGAATCAATTTAGCCATCCTGTAGTAATATTTTTAACAGTCACTATAATCCAGGTGCCAGCTTGTGTGCTGTGTTCACTTTACCCATCAATCACAAATCCTTAGGCAGAGCTGAATACGTAAACATTCATAAGGTTAACCTTTAATATAAGATTGTAGCATAAATTCAGAATGAAGTACGTTTATTTTAGAATGCATAGACCATTTATATGATTGCATTAGTATTTTCAATATTTGCATGTAAATTAACGTGATTGGGGTTTACTTGCTTGAAGTTAGTTGCTTGAAATGTGTATCAGTTTCTCAAGACATTTTCGTATAACCATTATCATAAAAATATTCGTTTTTCCTCGGCTATCATAGTTCCTTCCCTGAGAGACACGAAGCGGAGTAAACAACACAGATCTCACGTTTACATTTATGATTACGATTCTTCTAATGGTGACGTGGACTCCTACTCCTATACCAACACGACTCCAAATACGACTCCAAAACTCTCCGTTACTACTGAAATTGACTCGTCGTCTCAAAATTTACAAAGTGATGTAGATGATAAAAATGTAAGGCATGCATGCAACCCGCATTGTAGAAAAGAGTCATTCTAGTAGATAATATGCAACGGTATTCGTAATTTTTCACATTAATTTAGATTTCAACTTTCTTTAATGGTGATAACTATTCTTCTATGAGTGACGTGGACTCCTACACCTACACGACTCCAACACTCTCCGTTACTACTGAAATTGACTCGTCGTCTCAACAAAGTGATGTCGATGTTAAAAATGTAAGGCATGCATGCAACATGAAACCCGCATTGTATGAGAGAGCCATTCTATGTAGATAATATGCAACAGTATTCGTATTTTTCCACATTCATTTTAGATTTCAACTTTCTTTAATGGTGATAACAACTCATCCGAATTCGACTTGAATATGGATTTGGATGACGATGTAGAGGAAGAATCAAATATAATGCATGATGGACCAGGTAGTATTACTACCATTACGAGCGTAATCAATCCCAGAAGCGGGCATCAACCCCCATGATGAAACTAATTGTAAGACGAGAATTTCGTGAAGTGCGGTACAGGTCCAGTTCATGCTTTACAGGGAACAAACATGCATGATAATAATAAGAATGGAATATTAAAATGAATTATTCTCTTTAAAATCTTTATTCAAAATCTCAAACGCTAAGCATGTCATAAACGTACTTGTGTATGTTATGACTAGCCGCGCATAAAAATACACTGTACAAACAATTCCAACAGTATTCTATCATATATCCTTACTTAAACTAGTACAGAGGTACATAACGTACTCAACTCCCACCAACCTGTGATAACATGTATGACGTAAGCAATTTGCCAATTTGTATTTTTGAAGTTCAGATTTTAGATGTGAAACTGCATTTTGTTTCTTCTTTGTATATTATTTGAAGATTTTTAAGGTATTTATCTATGTAGTCGAATAAATACTCTCAGTATCGACAAAATTAAATAACTTTTTTCTGGTTTTGATAAAATCTCTGTAAATCCTAATATGCCAACAATCACAAAATATATCCTATAAATTTTAAAACCCATCGTTTTGGAGCGGTACAAGACGTTAATGTTATATTCTATAACTTTCTCCAGCTCTTCAGCCATCCAGAATATTGTGCCTCTCCATAATTTCTCGAATCTTATGCATTTAGCTTAGCGTTGGTAAAACTAAACCTAACGGTGTAAGTCTAAGTATTAGGTTAATTATTTAGGTATACTGTTTTGTGATACTGCTTGCTTCCTTCCTGCTGATGCTATTCTGACACAATTTCTGAGCTTATTTCATAAACCTATAACAGCTAAATGCTAGTATATTGAATACGATAATTATATCTGTCTGTTTCAGAGCAGTTTTCAAAAGACATTAACGATACAGTTGACACTAAAGAATTACGTTCTTTAAATACAATTTTAATGCTTAATTAATTAGGTAACATGCAAAACCAGGAAGCAAACTTGACTTGAGACAAAC
>JAANSN010001758.1:0-29946 GCA_036850665.1 Dicranocentrus wangi | reverse complement strand
ACAAAGCTATATCCACTAACGGATAGACAACGGAAGAGGAACCAAATGGAAGCAAGGGGAAATAAAATAATAACGCACTAATAATTTTATACTACACCATTAATCCCCAGTAAGATTCCCTTGTCTTATTGGCTTCCGAGCAAAAGGCCCAATTGTTATGAAATCAAAAATAAATCAGAAACAATATATGTGTAACATGTAACCCTTGAAATACTATACCTTTATTCACTTATTGCAAAAACGTTGTATAATAAAATTAAGTTAAGTTGAGATGAAGCCCACGAAGAAGAAAGTGAGAGGGCAACGGAGAAACGAAGACTATGGAAGTGATAAACATTTTTAAAAAATTAGACAGTCCCAACCCAACGAAGTTACTTTAGTGGTATGAGAAGCAAGCACCATTTCAGGAAACCGAGTGGTGGTGGGATTGTTCACTGATATTTGGAGAAGGGACTCAACGTCCAAATCCAGGTACTCCTAATGCACTTCCGAGATTCGTCCACTATAGTAATTAAAAAAAGGCAGGTGAGCAATCCCGATTGTAATTTTACCTACCTACAATATAAATAGCTAATATTGTGTTTAAGTGTGTATTTTAACGGTACCGTAATTCCAACGCCACCAGCACCAGGTGCTGCAGTTGCAGCAGCGGCGCTACCACCACCGAGTCCTTGGAGAAGAGCTTGACCAAGGGGCACGAATTGGATTTGGGGGCCACCTGCGGCTGTGGTGGAACCACCAGCGGCTGGTAAAAATAAATATTGTGCCATTTCAAAACTTTGATTTAATTTCAAGTCAGACTACTACCCCTCCAGAGTTTCCGGAAAACCATTAAGCCATTGGTTTTAGGGTGAATTACGCACGAGAGTCATATAACGTGAGAACGGGAACTTACCTGTAGTGGAGCCAGCAGCAGCTACAATTAAGATTTAAAACGTATTTATAATGTCAAGTAAACTTAATCAGCTTAAGGAATCCAGAGTTAAGTCGGGGTGCTTACCTGTGGTAGCAGCAGTGGTTCCAGCAGTTGTTGAACCACCAGCGGCTAAAACGTTAGACAATGAAAAATATATAATTTCTCAAATACCAAATTTGCAGGTCTCCACCAATCTCCTAATTCCGCCATAATAAATTCAATCGGTTCTATGCAAATTACAACATAAAAGAATACGAAAGGAACTAACCGGTAGTTGCAGCAGTGGTGGTGGCTGTTGTTGAGTCAGCAGCGGCTGGAAAGTTAAAAATTCAAATATTTCATGTAAATATGTCGCAGATTACATTCTGACTATAGTCAGTCACACCAAAAATAGGAAAGAAACTCACCGGTAGTTGCAGCGGTTGTGGATGTGGAAGCAGTGCTTCCAGCAGTAGTTCCAGCAGTGGTGGTGGCTTTCGTAGTAGCTGGAGGTGCAGTAACTCTACATCCGAGGAGTACACTTCCGACGGTACACCCCGACTATAATACAAACAGGGAAGGAATTTGTCACTTCGTATCATAGAAAATGCAATAATAGCTGTTTGATAATAATATCCTGTGAGTTGGAAATGCTCTAAACTCGACAGTGACAGTTCAGGTACTCACTGGTTGAATTTGAATAGGACGGAAAAACGGGAAAAAGAACTGGGGTGCAGCACTTGCAGTGGCGATAACCAGTGCAGCCAATGCTAACACGCTGAGTTTAACCATCTAAAGGAAAATTAAGTTTTCACATTAAAACCAATTATTATTTAATTTCTAATTGCATTGTAGGTAGGTGGGCTTACTTTGGAAATATAGCGGAAAATGTAAAAAAAACAAAAAAAAAACAAGTAAAATGGGACTTTCACGTGTGCTGGGACACTGTGTAATCACCAAAGGCTGGAAATCGGTACTTGGTTAATGATACACCGACTGCGAACCCTTTTATACTTGATTCCGAATTCCGACTGCACTTCCTCAATGGCTGTGCGTCATAATCAGTTTCTGAATAGAATGGTTCTTTTAAGTGTCAAATATCAATTAGATGCCAAATCATGGATGGATCAGCGACAGTGGGCTGAGAACATTATACATATAACTGCATTTTGTAAAACTGGTGACTAGAGATCTCGAAAATCAATGCTTATAATTTATTATGAGGAAGTAATGTTGTTTTTTTGGTTCCATGCGACTTCAATAGGAGTGACATGTTCGGTGTATATTACGCATTGCGCACAACACAACTCATAAATATTTAATGAATTCTGGCTCTGGATGGAAGACTTGATCCAGTGTCACAAATTCGGACATTTGTATGCAGTTTTGATTCAACGATTGAAAACAAGCGGTATTTACACTTTACATCCACGTTTGTGAACTTTTGTAAAGTTCAAAATGAATTCGTGTGCACATGCCTGCCAGTAGACGTAAGGGCCGCCAGCTTAAAATTAGATCAACATTCTGCATCATGCACATATTCCAAAGTGTCAAAACAAGAATTCTAAAGTACAAAGAAAGGGAAAACGCAGATTTCCAGCTGTCACTTGCTAAAATGATGCGTATATGAATGCCGTATCAGCGGCATATTATTATGAATGATTTAATAAATATTTTGGCAAATACTATTCATCTGAAACGGAATACACTCTTGCTTATTAGTTATTACAGAAGGATTCTTGCGTAATTCTTTTCTGGAGCTTACTTGTGGCATTTTGAGTTAAATACTTTGGGGTTTGTGACAGGTAGAATGAATGTTGTCCGGATATCAACTTTTCGTACCTTGTAATGCCAGTTTAGGGAGTACAACTTTTCGTAATTCCCATTCAAAACCCAATATTGAATTTAATTTTTTTATGATCCTTTTAGCAAATTCAATATTTAGCTTATCGAAATCCAGCCCAGAAATTTATTACTAGTAGAGATTGGCTGTTTTGCGCATTCCTATTAATTTTTTTCATAGTGCGCATGATCTTGAAGTATAAGTAAAAGAAAGAAAATATTTCACAATGCGTGGTTATATAAGACACATGGATTTTAGCATTTATCCAGTATTGTAAGTAAAATCAAATAATCTCCCGGGCCAAGTAATCTTTGTATTTTTACAATTTACAATGCTCTGAATTCATAACATCTAGCTTCTACATCTAGAGTTAGGTATTATAATAAGTTTGGGGTGTCTGTTGTGATTAGAATTTGATACAAACTCGGTTTTTAATAGGTAGTAAATATGGTAGATCAACCCGTCGAAAAATTATTTTTGTCCAACACGGTAGCTGTACATTTGGTATAGATGAGGTAAATGTTGTGATTACCGACAGTGTGCGAAAGTATACCTTAAAAAAACTTCAGCCTAAAATTATCTCGTCAAAATCGAGAAACACAAATACAATTATTGACTCAGTCAGAAAGTCCATACAGATAACTATTTTATTGCTTCTTAGAACAATCAACAAAAAGTGGCCAATATCTCATCACGAAAACAAGTTAACGAGCTAGTTAAGTAACTATATTGATGTTTTTTCCGCATGTGCATTTGCTCCCATTAATTACGTCATTGACTTCTTCAATAGAACCAATGCAAGTTCATCGAATATGCGTATGCATGGTATCTACCTGTGTGCACAACTCATCTTGCTGAGCATTTCTGTATGCAGTGCGCAGTGCACACGCAGTGTGGGACCCACTTCTTCCTGTGACTCAAATCAGATCTGCGCGTGATTGCATGATTTCCACTATTTCAAATTTCTCAACCAGCTAGGTGGCAAATTACTTACCAGTGGTAAATTTTTAATGTTACAAAAAATAGAAAAAAGCGGAGACTACATAACATCAGCCTACAAATCAAACATTTATACTATCATGTTTTCACAAGCGAATTGGCTCACATCGTGACTCACCTGTCATAATTTTATGACGTCCATGCATGCAGACACAGTCCATGTATTCAAACTCCCAAACCGGTTGCTTTTCTTGTACTTCCAGTGGGAGCCAAAACTACACACGGAGATGTATGCAAAGTTTTTGGTAAACAGCAAACTGACATTGGATTTTTTCTCTCATTTCATTTCATTATTATCATTACTCCACACTACAGCCTTCGTCGTCTTTTTGTTCTATGAGGTAATTTGCAATATACAAACCTCCTGTCAAGATTGCCATTATTTGCATTTTTATTTATCTCTCTCCGTTTTTGCTTTGCACACACAATACTACCTGGGGAGTGCAACAGGCTACGCGATGCATACAACATCTCTCTCCTTTGATGACCTCATCCTTTAAAATCTAATGAATATTTATATTTATAGCTGGTCTAATCACAAACCCCATTATGTACCTGGCTTCGGCTTCTTCTTCGCAACTCTCTGCTTGTTTTTATTGCGAAGTTATTTTCCATAAAATGATGGCCAGCAACAAGCGCAAGCGTCGTCGCAAGTTGATGGGAAATTTTACACACAGGTAGATAGACAGAGAGAGAGAGAGACGAGACAGGTCACCTTTATTTTTCCCACTGGAAGGCAACCCAGAGGGTTCAGTGTGAAGACAACTGTCTCTCAGTTCAGATCTCTTGAGAAAGATTGGAGTGTAACAAAAAAAGGAATTTCAAATCATCATCATCATGACACGACTTTCAGTATTGTTGAGTGTTGCCTTGTTAGGCACGGTTTGTTACGCATGGCCGAAAACCTCTAAAACAAGCTCTACTACTGCAGCGCCGTCCTCCACTCCTGCTCCCGGAACTCAGAATACTTTCAATTTGACGTTTGTTCTGGCTGCCAAGTAAGATTTTTGTGGATTTCCAGCTTATTCTAATAAGACACATATATGCTAACGCTGGTCTAATTATAGGGAATTGACAACGAAGAAGAAGAATAGCTTGCCAGACCCGTACATCAAGGTGTTCCATAGGATTGGCACTACTCAAACCACCGATTGGACTCCAATCGGCCAAACTGATCAGAAGGATGACAATGCCAATCCAGAGTTTAACAATGTTTTCTGGTTCATTTGGAACAAGGGAACTAACCAGGTACGACGGTCGTACGGTTCATGTCCCGAACTACAATCACAAACAACCTGTATTGCCTAAATTACATATACATTTCAATTTCACATAATCCATATTGATATTATTTTGCAGCAATGGCATTTCGAAGTTCTCAACCACAACTCCATCGGCAAGGACACGCCCCTCGGCCAAGTGGATGTCAACGTGGACGACTTCGTGCTGAAGAACAATCAAGATCTCACTGTCAAGCTGAACGAAGGGGGCAATCTGATCATTAAGAAGACCACCCCCGTGAGATTCTCGCTGTATGCCAGAAATCTCCCAAAAATGGACACCTTCGGTGGAGCCTCCGACCCGTTCGTCGAGTGCTACTGGAGACGGGGTCGGGACGGGAATGATACCCTCTTTTTCACCACCGCAAAGCAAGACGACAAGGAGAATGTGGACTGGACGGAAATCATTGAGTTCAGCAACTACCAAAAGGGAACTGATCAGGTATGCTAATTTTATTAATCTTACAATTAGGCTGCATATATGTCACTCCCCCCTTGATAACGAGTAAGGTTGGACATAACACTACTTGTTTTCATTTGTCACACCAGTACTGGCACTTCAAGGTGTTGGACCATGACTCCACCAGTAGCAATGATTTCTTGGGAGATGCTCTTGTCGAAGTTGACCCATTCGTTCAGAAGAGAGCTGCCAAAGTAAACATGTTGAAGTCAGACAACAAGGATAACAAGGGAACTCTCACGGTTACTCCGGCTTAAATATTATTAGCATTTTTAATTGTGCAATAAATAGCCCATTGCTACTAAGATTATATAGTACTTAAAACTTAATGATGATGTGAATTGCGAATTGTCAAGCAATTACCTACCTGTTATTAAATTACAATTTATTGTAGTTTGCCTAACTATGTATTTAACCCATCGATGACTAATGAGTTGTGCCTAAAATAAAAATGATGTTGACCATTGGAAGGGAAAGTGAATTTTAAATTAAAATTAGCATGTCTTGAATCTCTTGATGACAATTTCTTGTAACCAGTAGACCAAGCTACGAGCTGTGTTAACTGGTTTGACTATTTTTTTGTGGAATCGCGACAAAGAAAATGTGGGATAGCTGAGTAGGATTTGCTATTGAAATGAGTATTGATTTATTGTTTGATAAAATATATGGAAATATTTTTCACAAAAATAGTCATATAGTGTTTTGAATATCACACAAGGGTGGAGAACAGTGTATTATTATCACATTGTCAGTTGGGAGGGGGGAAGAAGTTCGTTGGGTCAGTCCAAATGCAAATCTGATTTAATAGGCAGATGAGCGGATGACGACTGGGGCTGGAGCATCGTAAGAAGAGACACGGATAACTGGGGCAGGCTCGACGTATGAAGAGCGGACAACAACTGGAGCTGGAGCATCGTAAGAAGAGACACGGACGATTGGAGCTGGGGCTTCGTATCCGGTGGAACGGACAAGGAGTGGAGCATCGTAGGCACCAGCAAGGGAGACCTTGGACAAAGCAAGGCGGTGAGCTTCAGCGTTGTTCAGCGGGCAATGGGACTGGGACTGGCAAATGGGCTCCTTCGGCACGGAAACCGTTCTCATCCTGACAATTGTAAAGTTAATCATCATCATTACTTTAGGGTCAAACTTGACAAAAAATTGAAAATACATTTAAAAAATTATTGTGTAGCCGTACAGCGACCCAGGTGGTGGTGACTGGGAGACCTTCAGGGGTGATGAAGCTGTAGCTTCCATGTCTTCTTGATGAGGAGGTCAGACTTGACCAAGTTTCCGTATCCATCATCGTAGAGACCACCAGCTCCGTGGACGGCATCGGTGTTGTCGACGACACGGATTCCGTTGGCAGACTCGAAGGACAAGCTGTCGGACAGAGATCCACGGATGTCGTGGTTCATGCTGATGATTGGGATCTCCCTGGTCAAATGTCCGTAGGATGAGTCAACTCTCAAGTCGCTGCCGTAGCCGCTATCCAGCCTGACAATGGAGTTGGAGGTAACTCCAGCCACGAAAAGGGCGATGAGGGCGAACTGGAAATGATTACACAGAAAAAGTTGCTATATTAGAATTTTCGAAACAAAAAGTGTTTCTGGAAATCTGAAAATGAAAACTTACTGATTTCATGTTGGATCGAGATGGGCTTTCTGAGAACTGCTTAATGGTTGTTGTATGCTGTTTTGAAGACGAAGAGGATTTGATGACATTTCGGAAGCCAGTCCAGCCTATTTATACGAAAAAATTAGAATCTGGATGCAGAAGCATAATATGTAGAATGAGATTGTTTGGGTTAAGATAAAACGTATTACCGTATAAGTACTTCTGCTTGTTTTTGTAGTTTATCAAGTACCCGTTGAATGACCGACATTGAACCCATCTGGAAAACATGCTCCAGCAGAATCAATGAGAATCACCAGTAATAAGTAATCATATACCGCGTACATTCCTCTGCTTCCTTCCTGGAAGGGAATTCCTATGTGACAAAGGCATTTGTGTCCTCGCGTATACAAATACAGTGTGGGATATTCCACTTACTATTACCTTTAGGCACATCGTACGTAATCCTCCGTTATCCCATGAGCTTGCCTTTTTCCGTCTAGGAAAGGGTTCAACCATTATTGCATCCTTGAAGAAACGGTAGTCTGGTGGTGCCATTGCCCCTTTCACCTTGTACAAAGTCAACAACGACCAAGCAATGTCCATCATATAGATCCCGATATTCCCAATCTAATTACCCTATTGACTTAGCACATTTTTCTGACATTATGTGATACTCACAATCAGATCAATTTAAATACATCTAAATTTTCATATTATGCATGATTATTTGCAATATTGCAATTGTGATTTGTGATTCATGATGGATGTACGAAGTCAGGTCGGCCTTTCCTTGCAGCAAGTGAGGGATTCAAAAAGACTCGATCAGTCTACTGACGCTAAAATTGGATTTTTGAGATCACGTAAAAAGAGGAAACAACGGGCGCGGGTGAAATGGTTTCGTTATTACAATGTATAATATTATGTCTTATATTGATAACCTTCACTGCACATCGTGCGACTGTGCTCAAATATCTCTTGGGCCAAAGGTAAATGGCAGAATAATGATATTGCAGTTATTCAGTTACAGCTTTTGTAGCATGTTTGCCTTACACGCTAATAAATTATAATTTTCGTATATCAGGATAAAGTTACGTGTAGGTGTGGTTGGTGTTGCTGTCGTGGTGGGCAATCTGTATTTCTATCTATCAGGAATCTATGACGTGGGCTTGAATCTGTGTGCTGTGCTTCATTATGCACAAAAATAAAATACAATTAAACATGAACAAATTCATGATATCAAAATTTTGTCAGTGTTCATAAATGCATAATATAGGTAATGCCATTTCAAAGTGGTGGTGTCCTCTTCAGCCCCACGCCAAAGTTACTGCTCGATACCTTTTTCGCAGCGCATTCTACTTTAACAAGTGCCAACAAGATATCTCTCACGCATAACTTGTTCCTCTGCAACTTGTCTAACAAAAGTAAAGTTCATTTCACACAAACAAAAGCAAAAAAGCAACCCCACGACTAAGTAAGCCGTATTCCTATGTATTATACAATACTCCCTTTTTGCCATCTTGTTTAACTCTTCGTTGCATTCTCATCATGTTCTCCCACTTGTCGAGCTACACTGTGAAGCTCAATTAACCCTGAAATTATTAAATATTTAAAGGTAGTATCATCTCAGCCTACGTTCATTGAAACTCGCTTTATTATCCTCCCTCTGCTGCTGCTGGGATGCTACCTATCAATGAGCAAAAACAGGTATATCCATTATTCCTCCGAGACTCTAATGGCAATATATACATAATGCATCAGAGTCCGAGTCTCGATCCCATCAACCTAGCTGCTGATTATGGAAGAACGGTGAACCACGCCTTGAACATTTTTGCAGCGCGCAATCCCACTCTTTCCTTCATATCATCGTGCTCATCTTTGATTGTGCCCTTGAACACTGAAAAACAACACTCTTGTTTCAAGTGGTTCCATACCTACAGACATAAGGTAACAATGCCTTAATTATTTTCCCCCTTAGCCCTGTTCTCACATTCATTATGAAAATTTAGAACGGTCAAATCTCTCTCATCCTAGTATTAACTGTACCCCAAAAAAAAGTCAATAATTTTGTAGCGAAATGAGCGGAGGATCTCTATTATTACCAGAAATTGGGAGCGTTTTTCTGCGGTTCTCCGAAAATTACGAAAAACCAAATGTTGAAACGAGAACAAATATATCTTCTCCGTAGCGGAATTATTAAAACCTCCTTTCTTCGCATTCCTTTTTAGCTGAAATAGTGGTCTCATTTCACCACATAATGTATGTGGGCCCATATTAGCCGGAGAGAATACCGATTTCTCTCTCTCTGTAGTTAGCTCCTCCGTTTTTTCTCGCTTTGCAATGTCATTCCTGTAATGACTGCTTCTCCATGCTCCAGCTCCAGTTGTGCAGGATAGGATGTGTTGCTACAAGCATATTTTCTTGATTTTGTGGTTTCGTGTTTTTTGCTCGTTCCATTCTTCACTCACGTTCATTATGTTATGTTAGCACAATGCTCTTTTTTCCTTCTGTTGCCTTCTCCAACGGAATTATTTGACAGGAGGAATAAAGGGAAACGGAAAAAAAAAGTTTTGCTGTGGTGCTTGTCTTTTCCACTGTGGATGTGCGTATGGAGAAGATAGGGCCACCCAAAATTGCATTAGCTTCTCTAGTTACTAGCAAGTTCGTGTAAGCAAGTATCCGATTTTTCCACCCTGCACATTCCCACTCGATTCCACCACTGCCACCACCACCACCACCATCATCATCACACGCATGATATGCCCAGTTTTTCTCAAATCAATCCAGCCAGAGAGATAGCAACACACTGCTGTTTATATTGAAAACAGAGCTAGTGACAGCAGCATGCATGCAATCTTGAATATTACAGCACATTGAGCACATCCAACTCCTAAATGCTCCTCTGCCTGCTGCCTCTGATAATGCAAAACAGAAAAGGGTTGAGTGAGGAGAAAAAAGTCAAGCCACAGCCAAAAAGACCGGTATTTGATTATCTTTGGTATGCAGATTCGTGCATAGATGCCATCCAACTCACTGTTGTTTTTTAGTACCTCTACAAGCCCACAATACAATCATTATTACAATGCCAAATGCTACATATTATACATACAATCATCATACAAACAAAGTGAGTGTCTATGTGTATGTGTTTTTGTGCACATTTCAAGCTCTGACTATGACTCTGACTCTCCCCCATTGTATCTCGTTTCTCATTCAACGTCAAAATTAAAATTGACTTGAAATGCTAAAGAATCGGATCTTTAGAAGAATTGAATTCCTCTTGTTTCAGAAGAGATAACGCACCACCTCGCGATCCTCTTCTCATCGTCAGTCAGACATTTTGCTGGATGCATATAAAGTTGTTGTTGAGCATCTTGTTGCATTGATTAGAGGAGAAAAAATAATGCATATTCATGCAGTGCAACATTTTATTCACAACAACTGTCAATGATAGTCGAGGAGATTCTGTGATGCACCCTGATTTTTATACATGCAAGGAATCCTTTTCCTCCAATCCCCTTTGTTGATCTGACTATACGTAACGTTGCATCGGATTGCTGCAACAACGCTTTAAAAAATCCGTTTTACCCAGCTTCCTTACCACCCCAACCATTTGTAATACTAACTTTTCCTCTAAAAATGAGGATTCTTTTTTTTCTTCATAAAAGCAAGAAATCCGACAACCCTTTTGCTACTAGAACTTATAATGATCATGATGACGACAAGGATATGAGGTTTGAAGATGATGGGAAGAAGAATAGAAAAAAAATCCCCTTTTTGTACATTAAAATTTTCCTTTTGCTCTCTGTTTTTTACCCTCTCCAACTCAACTCCACCACTCGTCTTTCTTTACCTCCCTTTCAGACAGACTCGCAGCTTCAGCTTCAGCACAGTCAGCATCACACGTAAAAATTCGAGCATACTACATACCAACCATACGCATCATTTACTTTTTAACGGAGGATCCCATCTGATGGAGAGAGAGGCAGGCAGCAGAGAAAAACGTCAAGCTGAACCTGCTCTAGTAGTAGTAGAGAAGTGAGTGGATGTGAAAAGATGAGAAAAATTGTACGTGTTCGTGTTCATGAACATTTCGAGCACATACACATCGACATCACACACACACACAACACACAAGATAGTCGACTATGCATAGCATCTATTTGAAACACACTCTGAAAAGTCGAGCTTGGATCTACTCAAAGGAGCTCTATCCATTCTCTCATATACAGCAATAGAATAGTGCAAACTGCAAAGATGCCTATAAAAAAGTGAGCTTTATACACAAACCCTCTCTCTGCCAGCAATATAGAACCGTGTGTGTGTGTGTACAAAAGGAGATTATACCCTATTCCAACTTCAGTGCAGCAGCGTCCGTATAACACTTATTACACGCTATGCATGCATCTCTCTGCCTGAACCATTCTGCACCGTGTTTTGTATTTTTATGTTATATTCACTCAATGTGTTGGAGCCAGCAAGTGACAGAACCGAACTTTAGTTTGTAGTTGATGCTGAAGAGAGACGGATCCTCTTGGCGGAGTGAACAACGACGACGGTGCGTACGCTTGTTGGAAAAAAAAATCTTCTTAATACCATATAGCCAACTCCTGAAAGAGAAATATGCAGGCTGAGAAGCAGCATTAAGAAATCCATATATATTTTGTGCGCAATATTTTTGTTGTGAATTTTTTGGCAAGATTAAATGCTAAATTGTGAAACTACGCAAAGCTGACCAAAGCTCACCGCGGTGGAAATAAAGCAAAGGTCAGGGGTCACGGGTTCCTTATGTTTTGTGTTTGGTGAATTGGTGAATTGGAAGTTGAGAGTGGAAACGGATGACAGTTGAACGTGACGTTCCCCATTCACATAAGACTCGCTCGAAATAAAATATTCATGACATTTTGCTGAGAGTTTTCCCACCTCAAAGAGAATAATAGAATACTCTGCTTTGTGATCCGGATTTCTTAGAAATCCGCACGAAACTCGGCTAATCTTTATATTTAAGAGGAAAGAGAAAAAAACTTTACATCAGTTAGCAAAAATGACGAGGATACTAGCATCTTGGATAATAGCGGTGGCAGGTAAGAAGAGTCTCACAGATTTGTCTTTTCTCTCCTTTTGAAAAAAAGAATTGCAACCTTGCGCCTTGCGGTATGTCGTGCTTTTTGCTTTTGAGCAGCATATTTTTCTCTAGTTATTTTAATGGACCAACTAATCGAGTAAGTCAACTTTAAAGTTTCGGGTGGGGATCCCTTCGAATCGAAACGTCCTCCCAGACAAGTCCATATTCCCTTAATGATACAACTGACAAAAGTCTTTATTTGGTTTTTTCGACGAAACAATACATCATTTTTTCACGTTTTGCATGCGCTTCCCCACATTCAAAAAGGAAAGCAGAGCAACAGCAAAAACCTGTAACATTATTTGCACCAACTTGTTTCATTCAAAGCCGTCATCTCGTCGTGAAAATGTTCAATGCAAAATGCAATCGTTAAAAAGAAAACCTGCTGCTGCTGCTGTTGCTTGCTCGTCGGGAGGGAGGCTTCCTGAACGAAAAATTGTTTTTCTGTTTTTAACATCAGCATCATCATAACGATAAAAATTATCATTATCAGGGAAGTCTACATTATCGTTATGATTATTACGTGGTTAACCAGGTTCAAAATCACAATAAGAAAAAAACTGAGTGTGCAGCAAAAGCAGAGGTGTGTACGCTCAAGCAAAAAAGAAAAATACTATATGGTTGCATGCCTTCTCCTCTGTATTTAGCACATGCCCACCAGATTCATCTATTCGTACTTGAAAACCAGGTAGGTATTGGCTTTTGTGTACATCTTTGAAAAAAAAACTTTTTTGTCGGTTACTTACCTTTTTTTCCTTAGCTTATTTACCTTGCTTCAAGAAAGAAGGAATGAAAAAAAAACCAGTGAACCCAAATATATCTTCCCGTTTGCCCTCTTTTCCTTCCATGGAATAGTAAATTAGAGGTAAAAGGAAGGAGGAAAAAATTTTAACATGTATTTTGTATCTCCTCGTCTTCGTCAGTTGTACAACCCCGTTTTCATAAAATCCTCTTCTCCGCCATTTGCCTACTCTTCTGCGAAAAGGTGTGAAGCCTGAGAACTTCTCCTAGTCCATCCTGCCTGTCAAGTTTTGAACAGTGAAGATTTCCTCGAGAAAGAGAATATTTATTTTCCATGCCCACTCTGCTCACCTTTTTTCATTCGTGTGAAGGATGATTCTATGCTGCAGAGGGAGAGGGTGATACCTTGCTTTGGTATTAAACATGGGGCATTCATATTATGTATGTGATGTGATGTGATATGAATATGATGTATTATTTTTTTCCTACCTGGGTCGGTCGGGATGGATGTCTTAATGTCTTAAACTCACACTCTTTAGCTAGGACATGAATGTGTACAAAGTCTTTACAAATCAGTCTTTTCATTACTAACCAGCTTATGTGTCAATAACCCAGCCAGAGTGTAAGGTGCGAAGGTGGATGGATGCACAGGTTGAAATAGTTGTAGTAGAAAAGTAACTTGTTGGGGCTCACGTATATTTTGTAATTTCTCACAGCAGCAGCCCCCGCTTCTCCCTATATTCATTCCCATGCTATCTTTTAAAATTCATTTCCTTTTTGGAACGAAAATAAAATATGTAAAAACTTTGAGTGAGACTCTTATTTTTACTCTTGGGCCATGAATATTCAAGTTGGGATGTTGCAGTAGTCTAGTCGCGACTAAATATGAATGCCAAAAGAAAAGGAAATTATTAATGCAATAATGCACTTCATTTTAGCTCTCCTTCAAATTGCTTCGCCTTTCATAATCATATTTCCCCACACTTCCCCACTCAGCCAGGTGGTCTTTCACTCTTAAGTGCAGAGGCAGTTTGTGGGGAGCATTAAAACGTTTAAAAATAAATAAGCCGCACTTATTACAAGAGGGTTAGCTACTTGCAGGGTTTTAAGTGAGATGTTTATGGTTTTAAAATGGTTGCATTTTGAGGGCATTTCAGATAAGATATCCGCGGACGGATATCCCTATCCCTTCGCGGTGAGGGAAAAAAATACCCGGAGAATACAAGTAAATATGGGTTTTGAGTGCGTACAGAGTTCCCATTCGCTAATCATAATGTTCATGTAAACCAGGTCCATTTTCCCTTTTTATATTATCCTAAAGCACGCAAGGAGAAATGTGTGGCGGGGAATATACACACAGCTCCGATTTTTTTTACGGAGGGAGCATTGTCAATACTCTATATTATACCCTTCCATTACGGAGGAGAACTCTGGAAATTCGGAGTGGCTCTAGCTCTATTCGGGTGAGAACCCAGAAACTGCTCCTGCTGTATCCATGTTGAGTATATATATTTTCCCTCTGGAAAGGGAACAGCAGCACCAGCCTCAGCAACCTCAGCTCGGAGAAGGGAAAGCGAAAGAGAGAAGAAAAAAGCTTTTTCCATTATGTTCCTCCAGCTTCACAAGCAGCTCCCTATGAATATGCGTGAAGTAGTGGGTCTTTCCGGGAGCAGGGCATTATTTTCCCTCTTTTCTTGTTGCTTTTTCCCAACTTCTCCCTTCCCCACCACCATAATACCGAGCCCGACAAACTACGTACGGCAACTTTGGTACGTTAGTACGTACGACGTATATACTATGAAAAGCTTCGACCTCCAAAATAGTCGAAAATGTGAATGCCTTTGGTAGTAGTTACAGACGGATTGCATTGTAAGATAGGAGGTAAAATATATTATTGCACAGGGCCCATACAAAATAAGGCAGGCTTTTCGGGACAGGCTATATATATTGCGTATGGAGTGCTGGAGTGGTACTTTCAACGATTTTCCGCGAGTAACCTACCCTTCTTCCTTTGGCTTCCCTGTCAATAAAATTCTCCTACCTTCTGCGTAGTAAGTAGCAAGCAGAGAGTAAAAGAGTAAGTAAAGTACGTTATTGCTGAAAGGAGACATTTTTTTGGCGGTGTCCCCAGCACTTTCGGAACTCCGAATGCTTTCAGTCAGGCAGAGTAAACGGTGTTGGTGTTTGTTTTCTCTAGGTATTGCACATACTACCGGCCGTAGGCAGAGTTGGGAAAAAAAGTGTAGGAGCAACGAGCAACCCGTCCTGGTAGTTAGATTGTTTTAATATACATGAAAATTCAATTCGGACAGGAAAGTGTATGCGTCAAGTTTTGCTCTAGCAGCTTTTTTTATGGGGGTTTCGTATTATTGTTTTGTTTATTGGCCTTTTGGAAACTTACATGTCATAACGGTGCATATTTTTATATGGAGATAGAGTTGTTGTTGTGAGCCAACATGTAATTGCGTTTGTCCTCGACTCTGTTTCACTGATGTCCTGTTTTCTGTCACTGTAATAAGTGAAGAGAGACAGGAAAAATTTTTCCCTGCAGGTTAGACGCATTTCGTCTTCCTGGGTTATATGCAGTTAGTTTGCCAAAAGCTGTGTCATCACAGCAGACTGTGACTGACTGACTGAGAGGTTTTGAAAATTTTATTATAACACTGCCATTTCGTGTTTTTTGTCAAGGAAAATCCGCCTTCTTCCGTGAAGGAATAAGGATATAGCACCGCGCTAAACCAATTCGGTCGGAGGACCGGGGAATGGGGTTATTATTATGAATCGAAGCTAGGAGTGGAAAATGAGATTAAGACGTAACGTATTGCATTATATAGTATTCTATAGGGCTTTGGCTCTGATGAGTCGACTTGGCGGAATTCCATTGTTTCGAGTTTATTGGATTTTTATCTGGGATGATGTCATATTCAATATACGTTTAGGTGACCTGCTCACATATATATTGTGTGAGCAACAAAAACCACTTGGTTTCTCTTCTATTATTGATCTATAGGGCTCTTCTTGTGTAAACACGAAATGACTAGTTAATGAATCACCACTAGCACACGATGAATTTTGCAACCAAATTAATTTTGGATTTAAACCTAGTTAACAATCATTTAGTTTGGAATCGTCATGTCACACCACCACTGCGCGGTTCTTTGTTGAAAGTAAGGATTTTTGTCATTCAAACGAAACGAAAACGATTGCGTATTTTTTTCGAATTTCACAAACTGTTGAAACACAACACCACGACGGCGCACGCGTACATCCCTTTTCAAACCCCAGATCCCTTTCATTTTTAATTCTTCTTCTTCAATTTTGCCAAAAAAAATGAGTGTTTCAATTGACAATCTGATAATTCACATAAAGGATGAGCAGTTTGTGTGCAAAAAAGTCGTGATAGTTCTCTCTCCGAGGATCACGAGTAATGTTGTAGACAAAATGGAATTGTATCGGAAAGCAAAAGAGATTAGAGAGATGCATAAAACGGTTATGTAGCATTTGCCTCTGCCTTTGCCTTAATTAAGTTTACAGAAAATTGTCGACTTTCCCTTTACTTTTGAAAAAAAAAGTCTTTGTTAGCGTGGTGAACCTTACAGCCTGATTGTAATTAAGGCCATGTAGGGAAATTACGATGAAAATGAAGATACGTCGCGGAATATGATGCCTGATGCTTCCTTCTTGTCAGAAAGAGCAAACTAGCCGTCAATTTTCTTTTTTGAAAAATGGGCCTAATTAGCTAAGTGAATGTGCGTAGAGCCACTACCACAATTGAATATATTGCGGAGACCATTACTCTTACAATATAATAATTTCTACTACACTAACTACTAAGTACGAGCGAGTAGTAATTAAGCAAATTTTTTGCATTCAAATCACCATTTTGGCTCGTAATGCCATTCCCTCCGACGCTAATCCAGTTAAAGTCAAGTAATGTAATAAAGCGAACTTTGGGAAAATTAAAAAAAAAGAAGAAGAGAATCAACAAAGAGGAGAGGGGAACGGGGAGATGTTTAAGATTCACAGAAAATCAGAGAAGACGATAGACGATAGGCATGAAAGCTGTCAAGTGGGTTTCCCTCACTTTTTTTTAACTTCATTCATTTTATGGGATTTTAATCTCCAGAGAGAATCTAAAATATGGTTTCAGTTGAAGTTGAAGTCATATTGGAAGAAGAAAAGTCTCTGTGTGATGCTCTCAAGACGAAAGGGGAAACTCGTCCCTAATGAACATTATGAACCCAAACTTTTCCACTTTTGTATCGAAGAAGTTGCTCGTAAAATTAAGAGTTTTTACGTACGTGATCCCGAATGTGGCACTTTTTCTAAATTTTATATATATAAGTATAAAATGTAACAAAGGTCCCAAAAGGTTTTGCACCCTTCTGCTCCATTTCTCGGCCCTCGACTCGACCGACCTGCTGGCTATTGCTATCCCATACTGTGAGGAAGTGAAGGGTTCTGTAGGTAAGTTCCCTCCAAAAAACTGGAACTGTAGCCTACAGCAATCTCAAGTCACGCACGCAAACCAACGGATTTACGCTTTTCAACAACATAAAATGAAATAGTAGCGGCAGCGGCAGCACCAGGCGTAATACATTCTAATATCCATCTACCTGAGTCCTTCCGTGGCCCTGGCCTTAGACAGGATTTCGTAGGAAAAAAGCACTTGTTTCGTGAGCCAAGACAATAGAGTTTTTTTCTGGGTTTTGGGTTCGCGTTCGTGGTAGAAATGTTTCAGTACGGATACCTCTTCTGCCGTGTACAACAATGGCAGACGCAACAATTGAGAGGAAGAGGGAGAAACGGCAAGAAAATCAACTTCTGGTGCGTAGTGTACTTATACGTATACGATACGAACCCCCACTTCAAATGCATTTATTCCTTTCAACATTTCATTTCAGTCGTTACCTTATTTTTTTTTGTAAGCTACCCACAGTGCCAAGATGCCAGGTGAAGACGAGGGGGAAAACGTGTAATGTATGTTGGCCCGTCCGTGTATTTCCCAAGTTTAATGCATTTTTCTTTTTCCTTTTACCTACTTCAACCATACCCACTTTTTCCTTTGTGACCCTTCTTCCAGAGGCTGGCTGCACTTAAGCAACAGCCTGTCAATATAAAATGAGAGACGGAGAATGGAGCAAAATAATGTGTACGGTTTATTCAGGTAGCAAAAAGCAAAGCACATCCTATTACCATTTCCTCTTTCCTTTCATCCTCGATTTTATGGCTTCGCTCTCTTCTCTCTTCCCACTTTTATTACAGGCTATACATAAAATAGGTACTGGCTGTCTAAGATTTGTGCTATATATATGTGCCAGATGGATGATGTGTGCAAAGGGAAGGGAGCAGATGGAAATCTGTAAATCAGAACAGGCGACAATTATTACCTCTTCATTTTCCTCGTGCCAAGATGCACTAAAGGGCTCTCACTATTGGACTTTTGTGATGGTTGTGATTTCGTAATAAAATACATTTTTTTGCTCTCATTTCCCCCGTCCAATTGCCTTGTAATTGCTTTTATACACGTGGAAAACAAACTGGGCCAGGCCGGGTCTGAATAGGTGAGAACGGAAAAAAAGACTTTTTTTGCGGAGGGGAAACTTATTGGGTGTAAAAAGGGGAACAATAATGGGAGCATTTTCAAGGGAATTTTTCTGCACTATTATTGGGACGTAATATGGGGACACGACACGACGATACAGCTCAGGAATATTATGAGGGTTTCCTCTAACAAAAAAAATGTCAGGTATTTATTTGATCGTTACAAATGGTGGATATAGTGGATGATGGATACTTAAGCGGTTAAGCGGTTCCCCCAGTTTCACTCGTATTCTCCAACCAGTCCATTTCACCCACGACGACAATAGGATTTACACGAAAATGACAAGAGCTGTCAATGGATGTCAACGAAGTTCCGGATGGATATAATATGGGAAACTCATTTACACATTCCGGCAACCAGACGTCAAACAAAAAACCACAGCATGTGGCTATTTTATGGGTCGTTTGTCCTCCACGTCCTATTGTCTTGTGAAACATATGTGACGGCAGGCGATTAGCATACCTAAATACGTTCTGGTCACCACGATATTTCTGGAGTTTAAAAACCAAAAATTTTCCTCTGAAAAATATATTTTGTGGGTCCACACAAAACGCAAATCCGCCCTTCCCAAAAAACAACAAATGGAGTCAAGTGGTGCGGTTGGTGCCGAAGGGTCATTTACATATTTTTTTAGGCTAAATCCCCATAAAAATGTTTGCCAAAGAAGGAGTCGCGACAGTCCAACGTGAGTTCTTGGCTTTAAAAAATCGTTTGTTTTATTTTGTGGTTTTTTAAAAACCTTCAAAACAAAATATATTTGACGTGAACTATCTCTATTTGTGTTGGCGGAGGACGACGATAATGTATGAAAGTGAATGACATATACGGACCCATATTATGAACCGTATAAATATGGATTTCCGCTTTGATGCCCAAAAATACAGGCTACGTCCAAAACTCCATGAAATGCATGCATGCATGCATGCATAAAAAGTTGGGGGAGAAAATGTTCAGGATGAAAAGGGAACGTGGAGAGCTATATAAATTACAATTATTGCAAAGAGCATACTTTAGATGGATAGCAATACCTGGAGTATTATACAGAAAAAACTTTTTTATTCCCAAACCGTCATCATCATGCAATGAACATCTGCATACAAAATTCATTATTATTATATCACGCGTAATGGGAATGGACAACCCATTCCAAGTTTTTTTACTCTCTCTCTCCTTTCCAGTAGCTACCACCAAAAAATTTGAATTAAATTACTCGTACAGCATGCACCTAGGTATACTTATATAGTTCGTGATCGAGTGGAGGGTATAAAAATAAGATACTCCATCCATACTCCATATCCTCTTTTGGGAGTTTTGAGGAGGAATTGACATGCAATACATACGAGACATGCGGAATTTTTATGAGTTTTACACACTGAGTCATCCCCTTTGTTCAAGCTCTTGTAAAATATAAATATACCGAATATATCTAGGTTTGTTTGTTTCCTTTGTGTGTCTTTCAGGATGATAAATTTTGCAACGCAAATCTATAAAAAATGTAGATGTTATTTGCGAATTGGAGAGTCGTAAAGTACACGCTAACTTTCGCACTTTGCATTATTCAAAAGACGTAATAAACACACGGAGTAAATTAAATGTAAACTAAAGGGAGATAGTATGGATGTAGTAGTAGTAAAAACGTTATTTTTTGTGGGTGCAACGCATGCATGCAGTTAGTTACGTAGAACAACGTCCGGACGTGTCGAGACAAAGAGCACGAGCAGCTAAGCTCGTATAACACGTCAACCATCATCATATTTCAAAAACACTAATAATATTATCATTCCATATTATATATATTTTTGTGTTCTCTCTCGAGCCAGTGGCCAGAGAGATGCAAAAGGCTTAATGGCTCAACTTCCACTTTGGAGGGTTGCCGGCAACTATGCACTTTCTGTCATGATGATATGATACACGATAAACGTGATATGGTGCATGCATGAGAGATGTGTAGATGTAATGCCATTTCTTCCCTCCATACTCCAAGGAATATATAAATATATATGATGAGGCTATAGACAAAATGTTATTTATGCTTATATGCATATCTATAAAAACTACTCTGTATCTCCCTTCCAATCTCCAGACGCACAAGTCCCCTTCTCTTCTCCAAGATGGAATTGGAATTATTAGCTTGGTCATACAGCAATAATCATTTCCATGATGGTTGTGATACGTAAAATAATGTTGATCGTAAATGGTGATTATTCCGATTACTTCACTAAACAACCAAAACTTGGAGGACAAAAGAGTTTGCCAGGAAAAAAAAAGTTGTCTACCGGCAACGGCAACTGCTCCGCCATCAACCGCGGAGCTTAAACAAACACGAAACAGTGGAGTGTATTTTGGTGAGGCATCCACCGCGACTAAAAGTGTTTACATTGCTTCCACACGTTTCGATAGAATTACTTATCCTGATGGAATTAAATGATGTATGAGCCAATGCCTCTCTGAAAAAGGATCTTAGACAAGCTTATAAGTTTTTTCGTCAGTCTTTCTCAATAGCCACAGAATATAAACAGTTTTCTGAGTATCTCTGATCAGATCAGAAAACGTGTCCGTCCGTTTTCATAGAATTAAGGTCCAATTGTGAAAAAACGGGAAAGTGGGAAAAAGGGGGAGCCTTTTTTTTAGGATAAACAGTTTTGTAATAATCATATCGTCGTAGCTCTTCTTCTTCTTCTTATTCATTATAATCATATAGTGCACAGATGCATACCTAAGCGAAGAGAATATTATCTTTTTGTAAAACGATCAGGATTGGATTAAAGCCAGAGTGGTGTGGTGTTGCCAGTGTCAAAAAGATGTGAAGGGACGTCACGGGCTGGATTTTGTAATTCATTTTGAATGCTCATATAAAGTACAGCCGGGCGGCCGGTAGTGGAAAAGGAAGGAATATTATGCATATGGATTTTTTCCCTATATAATGTTTTTTTTCGTGAGAAAGCATGATTCACTGCCGAAGAATTATTTATGATGATGATCACACAGAATCATGATGATACCGAGGCGAGGGAAAGACGGGGAGGAAGACAAGATGAGATTTTTTCCCCTAGATTCATAAATAAGAGGCAGAATGTGTTCGTACTGGAACTCCTGTTTGGCTCCTGGTNAATAAGAGGCAGAATGTGTTCGTACTGGAACTCCTGTTTGGCTCCTGGTTTTTTTCGGTTAGGGGACAACACAAACACAATATGCCTAAAAAAAGAGGAAAAAAAAGATCAAGAAGCGGGGAATAAAATGTGAGACACTTTTTTCCTGCAAGGAGGACCATAATATCATCTAGTATGCTTTTCCTGTTTTTTATTCACAAAAATTGGATGTGCATACATGTGCTACCATTGAGCAAGTAACAAAACGATCTAAACTGATTCCCAAGGCACAAATTGGACTTTTGACTTCCAATTTTCCAATTCCCATAGAATGTTTCTTTTGTAGTAAAAAAAACACATTGGGCTATTTCCTACTCGCTCGTATTTTCTGTAGTGGACTTGAACATTAGATATTACATGTCGTTTTATCCACAAAGTTTTCGTCAAGGACATCATGCATATTATTCCAATCGATATTCTCCAGCAGGAGAAGTAGGCAACTGCAATACGTTAGTTACGAGTGCGCCCCGCTCGGCCGACCGACTCACCCAACTAGTGCCATATATACATAAAAAGAAAATTCCTGTAACATGTGATGTAAGAAGTAGCGAGGAGCCCGGAGTTTAGTTTAGCGCACCACTTGCTCTCCAGAGTGCCAGCCACAAGATTTATGTCTTTTACAACATTCGTCGTTCGTTCGTTCGTACTGTTATTTGGGAAAAGTAACTAAAGTATAAAACAAGCAGAAGCGGAGAAGTGGAGTGTGTTTTGGAGTAGAGCGTGGAGCACACATCAAATGCATCTGACAAATTGCCTGGCCCGAAATTGGCTGAATCTAATGGAATATACTTTGTGTCCTATTACATTTTACACGCATTCATTCAATCAAACTAATTCCTCTTGCTGCAGCAGCATCAGCCAGCCAGCCCTGCGATGCAATGCAACATACTGCAACTGAATTCATTAAACCAGGCTTGGCTACTAATGTGTACCATGTAGTAGGAACTGTGTAGCCTTTGCGTTGCAACGCAAGGAATGACACTTAATGGCCTGTAATAGCACTTGACACTGATTTGCTCCGCTTTACCACCTCGACTCCTCATTTACTCGAGCAATTTTCTCACAAGCGAGAAGAATAAACCATTATGACGGTGGCGGCGGTGTGGTGGTGGTGCATGGTAGTTGGATGGGGGAGTTGGAAGAGCCTGGCGTGGCTACTACTGCTATTACTACGTATTGTTCTTTCGCTGCAACAACGTTTGTTTTTAAATGAGTCACCTATTGGTCACCGTCCCACGGTAGCTCCTTGTAATTATCAGAGTGGTCATTATTACCCACTACTACTTCACTACTGTGGCTTGTGGATTCCGTAATATGTAGCACAATAAAAAGTATGTCGTGCTTATTCCCTTTCAGACTTCTAAGTTAAAAATGTGTGTGTGTGTGCTTTGTTATCTATCAAGGTTACGTCATTTACAGCTCACAGCTCATTTATTGAAATCACCACCAATAACACTCACAATATACTTCACAATATTATTATGACTAATGCACTTTTTATATTGATCCCGCACTGCGTGCACACACACATATACGGTAACTGTTAAAGAAAACGCAAAACAGGATGGGATTTCGGCTTGTTGGACAGAGAGATAACAAGGGCAAATGGTAAATATCTGCACATTCTCTTTAACAGTCAGGACAGGAGGATTTGCTCACACACTGCTTTTGCTTGTCAGTTACAAAGATTTTGTATGGTCAGTCTTCATCCTGTTTTGCTGACGCTGACGTTGCGTTGCAGTGAGTAAGTCGTCGTCGTTGTTGTTGGATGGAAAGGCATGGATCAAGGTTAATTGGTTTCTTCTGTGTTTTTTAAATAACTGTGAGTAACAAGAAGGCTGAGTGAGTGAGTGAGTGGATGAGTGGATAAATGCGAACAAGGATGACTTTCCCGTATTTTTCCAATTCATGACGAGACGAGAATTGCACTGCAGTGCCACATGGTAATTAGGGTTTAATGTGGAGTCTACCCCAACTAAAAAGTCATTTTTCTCTCAATGAGCCAACCTCGCCCTATCAACTTGAGAGATAGGATGACTACTACTTCCTTATGATTGTACTGTACACCTTCCTATAAAAGTCGAAGATTGCATTGAGTCATATATGATAATGAAGGTGACTAGGATGCGATGAGCTCGTAACAGTCAACAGGTAACGTCTTCCTCCTCCTTTTATGGCACAGTATGCATACTTCAGCGAGCGATGACTGGTAAATGAGTAAGCAATGTAAATAGGGGGATTTGCGTTGCAAATCAGGAAAAACAAAAAGATGAAACTGGGAATAGACATGATACATGATAGATAGATCTTTTGCTAGTTACACCTGTACGTGCTAATCTAATCGGAGCAAGTGGGAAATGAAGCTAAAAAGAAGGAGAAAAGACGTTGACCTGTTTCCCGCCTATCTATATCGTCGTCGTCGTCGTTTGTGAAGATTATAACGCGATAAATGAGCCACCTCTTCCCATTTTAGATAACCTACCTGGTTGAGGTGGTAAAACTGAAAATATAGACAAGTCTAATCTCTAGCACTTGTTGTGTCTTCAAGTTGGCAATTCTTAGAAAATAAAAAAGAAGCTTTTTTGTGTGCGAGGAGAAACGTAAAAGTGTGATACTTTGGTTCATGCATCACTAACTCATGCACTACATGCTCGTCTCACTGCATGTAAGCATGTAACAGTCAAAGTAGAAAATTATGCATTTTTGCAGAGAGCATAACGAAACACGAAAAAAGAAATTGCAAATTGGAGGCAAAAAAATCACAATGTGATTTTCTGTCTTCTTTCTCCTCATTGAGCAGTGCTGGCACAAACCAGCTATTGGTGGCGTTTTCACCTTCTTCGTAGGCAATGAGGACACGGGAGGTAATTAGACGCCAAAATGCTCGCAGAATTTTTGTTGTTAGTGACCCAGTAAACTCTTCCGAAATGGAAGGTTAACTTAACTCCCGGCCGAAGAAATAGCGTATCTCCACAGTACAACAACACCACCTGCGCCATTAAAATAATTCTTACAATAACGATAATTTCGTCTCGAAAGGCTAATTTGCTTTACGGTACAAATTGTGTTTACATTTCTTAAATCAAACCGTAACTCCCCTCTCATGTAACACGCAATCCCAATCTATTTTTGGTTTTGGGAAAGCATCCTCAGTCTCTCTGACCGAGCGCAAGTTTGTATTGTTGATTTTCTCCTCAAATTGGGCTCCTTTAAGATAAACAAGACGTGGTGCGGTAAAATAGTAATCACAGCGCAGCGTCAAGAATTTTTTTTTCTGAAGAAGTCTTACCTGTCATCACACCATCATCCCATTCAAAATTCCATATTTTTGAAGAAAAATGACTTACTTCGGTTTTGTGTCTAGCCTCATGTCTCTGCCACTTGTTCACTCATATTTCATGATGAATCATGATGGTGTGATGACTATGTCGTGTCGACAAGTAGCTCATCACATCCCATCACATTGGATCTCATCACGCCCTCAAAAACCCTCCACACCAACGCAACAAACTCTGCAAATAAATGAGCCATGCTGTGCACATTACTCCAAGTTGGTTTTTTCAAGCTGGTGGCGCTTGACCGTGAAAAAAATGTATGCTACTGGTGCTAAAAGTGCGGTACACACTTAGCGCGAGAGCACAATCCCAATTTTGCCAATTTTGCGAGTATTCAAAAAAAAGTGATGGGGACGCTGGCACGAAATTTTTTTTCGTTTTGTGGAAAATTATAAATTATTTATTTGGATTTCAAAAATTGCTCAGCTCCCTAAATCCCCTGTTATTTTATTCCGTTCCACGGTAAATTAATCAGCTGCACGATTTTTCAACTTTTCAGCAGCGATGTGAATTATGAAAATTGAAACTTTTACAAAAATCCATAATTTGGCCACGTCTATTAGGTAATGCGAAACAAAGGGGGGTTCTGCTGTCGGCTGTTAAACACCACTTTTTTCTATCCTTGAGCATCATTATACTGCTCTCGTTTCATCCTCTGTGGCCACGTTGTGTATTTTTCCTCTTTAAAAATCCGCACTTGATTATGATTACAACTTGACCCATATCATATCAATTCAATATGAATGAGTGCTCCATTATCATTTTCATTTTTCTAGTAATGTGGTTTCGTTTCCCTATCTGCTGCTGATACGAGAGACGGCCAGATAGTCGTCGTCATCATCAGTGAATCGCGTCAGCATCAAAACAACATTCCAAGCTGGTGTACTAGACACAACTACCGCACACCAGTAGTAAAATAATGACATGCATAAAATTCACCTTTCCGCCATCCTACTCATCCTCGAAGACAACACAATCAGTGATAAAATGCATCACTGCACTTTGTCATATTTTCTTTCGCTAATGAATCTAATCCGTATCAAAGGCATTAAGAAGAGTAAGAGAAGTCTTGCATCCGCGCATTCAATATAGCCACAACAATATTCAATACTTGTAAAGAAGACTCATTGTCAGCTCTCGTTCATCCTATCATATTAATTTTGCGATTTCTCAACGAAACATATTTAATCCATTAAAAATCCAATATTGAAACCAGTTTCGCATTCGCACTCGTTTTTTTCGCTCGTTCGTCTCATCATCACCACGCATCACTTCACCAACAATATTAACCCTGATAGTGCTAATAATTTTTTTAGTCAACTCTTGAGAAAACAATATGGTTTTGTTGTTGCCGAGCATGATGGAATGTCGGAAAGAAAGCAATAAGGGATAGCCAAAGACTGAATGAAGACAATAATTTATTGCAGTTTAATGCATCCGCCCGCCAGCCATCTAACCATGTTACAGTCACACTTTTTTTTGAGAAAAAAATTATTTCTCTTAAATGCTTTGGTTTTAACTCTAATATGAAAAAATTTTATAATCCTTTACACGTTGGGATGCTTTGTTGGAATGTGTGTTAACTAAACCAAACAATGCACTTAAAGCAGATAAAAAAAACTACAGTTAGACATCATCAGTCGTCGTCACAGACAGACTTTTCATATGGGACTCTTTTTCGCAATAAGGACAGGTGTTAGCTCTTACTGTTACTACTACTGCTGCTGAAGACTTGCAAAAGCCGGTTATAATGTATCTATCTATCTACAGGGGGAAAATGCGGTTGGGCTTTTCTATAATCCCAAGTTATGTTTGCTACTCTTCTATTGTATTTTGCTAGCTTAATATTTTGCAACAAAAAAAGTATTGTGTGAATAAGTGCACTCACTCACATCACACACAGTATATTTACCTGGGATGTTAGGTCTAGGTAGAAGATATAGGGATATTGTGTTTCGTGGTAAACTCAACTTGCATCATGCTGACGAAGACGCGGTGTCAAATGAAATACTACTGACCAAACCGTCTTCCCCTCGAAAAAAAAGTTTTTTCTTCTTATTCTTCTGTGGTGAAGTTGGGTAAAAACCAGTAAGTTTGAGTGGGGATGATAAAAACGAGAGAAAAAAGTCATCCGGCTGGTCTCTTTTTTGCGAGTCCCACTTGAAGTTTACAAATGCTACGGAAAGGAGCATCAGATCTCAGGTTATTATCACATCTGCCAAAAGAGACTTGGTAAATACAAAACCATGAAATATTTAATACGAGTATCCCCGTTTTTCAGCTAGTTTTCGTGTAATTTTAAGGTAACAAGGGCCACAAAAATTTGCCCATTTTCCAACAGAGTTGGTAATAATATAATCATGATTGTCGAAATAGGAACTGGGTATTTGAGCCTGGGAGGATGAGCAGTTATAAGCACACATAAAAAAAGTAAATTTTTTGTTTGAAAAAAAAATCCCAAAATGGAATGAACGGATTATCAGTATTGTTGCATCTGGGTATGTGCATACATGAGTTCGTTAATGATGTCCAAATAATCTAGCTCTTCATGTTTCTATCATCTGTTGTCTCTATTCAAAGTCGTCATCGTGTAGTCACAATCATGAAGCAAGAGTCTAACAAGACGCACACGTAAGTAACACATACTTATACAGCAGCGAGTTTCTGAATCGCAAAGATGGTTTTATTTTATGTTCTATACAGGCAGGTCCATAATAAAGAACTGAAAATACGTATGTATATACCTAGAGGATATTTGTGTTTGGTATGTAAAGTTCTTTTTTTTGTTAAAGTAGGCTCCACGAAAAGTGAAGGAGGGAGTCAGGTGTTTACCCGTACAATTGTTTTTGTGAGTAGGATGCTCCTTGTTTTGCATACGTATTACAATACGACAAGTGCAATGCAGAGTAAATATATATATTTTCCCAGTTGTTATTATGTGTATTTTTTTTCAAAACGAGGAAACTCAGAATATTATTCTATCTTGAGCAACTCTTCCCATCGTATGGGATGGAGCAGTTGAGAAAATAGAAAAAAATGGAAGGGAAATGACTCTAGTGCAATCATACCTGGGCTTTTGCTACTATCTTCAGAATTCGTTCACAACTTGCACGCATTCTACATACAGCCATCATATCATACTCTTGTGAATACTGAATGCAGCTCTGAATTTTTTGCTACCGAACAAACAGGGATAAATATAGAGAGCGAGCGGAACGTCTTGGGGGGAAGTCTTATGTATTCGTATTCCCGTCTTCGATTACAACATTTTCTTACCTGTTGGCTCTCACGCTGAACCTCCTATTGACAATCGACATTGTTGCTATTGCTCGCTACTAGTTTTACAGAGGAGGTGGTGGTGGTAGTTGGTGGTATGGTGTGGTGGTGTTGGTAAGGACGATGCCATTTTTTCCTTACCTTACCTACCGCTCCTCCGCCTGGTGGTGCAACTACCTTCTCACAGTTTTCTTTGAAGCTGGGCTTCGCTACTCCTTCAAAAAAGAAACAACAATAATCGGTTCGGGCAAATGGAGCCGACGGAGGGTTTCTCCTCGCAAGAATATTATTTGTTGAGGATTATACCTTGAGAGATGCTTTTGTCTTGTTTCAATTTTCAGCTAGTGCACAAGTGTGTACACCGTAACCAGAAGGTTCTATTTCTTTCCATGTTCAGCTACTTGTGTCTTGCTGATGATGATGAGGATAGAGTAGTAATCCTTCTGTATATGTATGTATCTATCTATGAAATAATACCTTCCTTTTTGTGCTGATTGCAGGAAAGAGATAAGGTGAAATATATAGCTAGAGATAGGAGGGTGTAGGATGTTGTATAAGGTTTGGAGTGAAAAAGTGATCAGCATCCCCATCATCATTATTACTATCCAACCACGATATAACTCGTTATATACTTATTTTTTGTAGTCAGGTGCAGAAGGTTTTGCTTAGTCTTATAGGGTACTATTCTCAGGTTAGAAAGTGGATCTGTAGCGGTAGCAATTTCAAACTCAAGAGACCACTTCTGGATCCATTTCATTATTTTCCTCTCAAGAGACCCAGATATATAGGCCCACATTACAAGTAACATCATTTGGAGTAGGAATGGTATAGCGATAGGATAAAGGAGGATGATTGCTTGGCGATGACTGTTTGTAATGAATACATGAGCTGTTCACGAGGATAATCGGACTTCTTTGGAGCAGGTACGCACCAGACCACGTCCTCTTGTTAGGGACATTCAAAATGAAGGCGAAAAGTCGTTAGACCCATTACAAATGAAAAAAAATCTCTGTATCGACGCGTTCTTTCCGTTGGTGGGGTTGTGGCTGGATAAAAAAGGGTAAGTAGGGAATTGCGTGTCATTGTTGATAAGGGACGCTGAGGCGGCCGTGAGTGGATAGTGGGCTACGAGGGATTAGGGATAGGAGAACACTGGAGCGGAGATGGTTGGAAATGAAATTTCATGACATGACATACTTCGAGGTCAATAAATATTTTAAAATATCTCCGCAGGTATTCTGGAATCTCAGATTTGTCGTGGAAGTGTTCTACCTTGTGCGTGGAGTATTAGTTGTGTAGTGACATGATCGCAAATTAATATCTTTGTAACATTCTCATCCAGGCCTTCAAGGGCTACTAACTCCCTTTCCTTGCAAACAAAACAGCTTGACAATTTTGCATTTAACCTTTAAAAGCTTGAGAACAATAAACCAGATTTTTTCTTCTTCAACCTTGCCGACATTAAACCCAAATTGAACTGCATTCACATTTGTGATGCGGCGACACTTAAGGTTTTGCAAACATTTTATGTATACATACACACAAGTTATTTGCATTAGTAGTGATATGGGTATCAAGTCGTAGTTAACCTGTTCGATTCGTGTGGTTCGTTCGTTCGTTGGATATA
>JAANSN010001757.1:19500-29963 GCA_036850665.1 Dicranocentrus wangi | reverse complement strand
GTTGCAAGTCGTTTGGGTCAGCAGCAAAATCAAGGAAACAATTATCCTGCGTCGGCTCGCAGCAGTTCAACTTCGTGGCAGCATCCAAATCCAGGTACAGTAGGGCAAAGATACCCCAAAGGGCATCCGCATTTACCAGGTTTCAGGTTAAGAGCAGAAAACCTTACACAAAGTCTCTATGATTACTTTCAGACGAACGCCCCCCCTCCCATTCAGCAAGTCAATGGGAATTATTATGGAGCTAATAGTATTCAAACTCAGGGGCCGTCTCAAACGCGCCAGCCCCCACCTGCATTGACAGTACCAACCCCTTCAAACAACACATCAGAGACGGCAGTAGCTCCAGGTAAACGGAAAATGGTCCTTAAATTCTCTGCTCCCCCTAAGAGGCCCAAAAATGAAGGGAATGATCCAGCTTCTGACGTAATCACATTGAGTGGTGACGAAAATGGTAAGTGTAGAAAAGGGATACTCTTTTAATTTAATGCAAAGTACTGCATTCAAATGTCAATTATAAAAATACGTGCTACTTCGCTTGGTTTTAACAGAGGGTGAAACTGGGGATAAGGACATTGCAGCCAATCCAATTGGTGGCTCGAAGAAATGGTCAGGTCCGACTTTCGTTATTAAGCAAGGCGACAAGATTATTGCCACCTTTGCCATACTAGGCTGCCGCCTCCCCCATTCAAATGAGTTAATAACACTACCATAGGATTAAGTATTAAGTAAGTAAGACTTATAGTATGAGTTTACGCTTACTATTAGATTATGCATGTTGGATTTGGGAATGATGATTTTAACAATATTCAGATTTTCCACATCGGGGTTTGGTTCCACCCTTTTGAATCTGCTGTAATACTAATAATGGTGTTTTATATATTTATCTTTCAGGTGACCATTTACAAACTGACGGCTTCAAACTTTGGGAGGATTTATAATGTACCTCTCGAAACTGCTTATAAAGTGCTTCACCTTATTCTTGTGAATGTCCCATTTCTCTGTCTGCGACTCTACCTGTGGAACATGTTTCAAACTGATACTGCAATTTTTATGATTAAGAACATTTACGCCATCATTGGATTCATTCGTGGTGCTTACCCAGACTATAAGCTTTTGAAGGCAGTATTCCGTCAACGAATTCAGCTGCACAATGCTAATCCTCAAAAGTCTACACCCCCTGGACCCAGCAATGGGGCTACGACTAACGGTCGTGCTAGTCGCACTAGTGTGATGTTTCAGAATGAGAAATTTTGTGAGGAAAAAGTTCCGATGGATGCGTCAGACTCCAATTGTCAACCTGTCCGATTTGCGTCATTGGCAAAGACGGACGACACTTGACTCACGAATTGCCACATAATTTCTATTTTCTATACTATTACCATATCTCAGCTTCAAAGTCATGATTTTTATATAAGTTTTATATTTGGATGAATTGTACAGATTTAATGTTTGAGTTACCTCAAATTACTACAAGTGTTCAAGCTTTATATTGTTTAGATTTAAGGTAATATGTTATGATGATCCTCCTGCTGCCTTTGTTGATATTTACCAGCGTAGGATAAGTTGATGAAAACTCAATATTTTGGGATATCTCCTTTGCCTTTGTAAACTGAAGATAAATAAGTTAGGGTTAGAAGGAACTTACCCGTCCTTTGTAATTGCCATTGAAAGATGATCTCATGTATTTTTTGGTTCAACTATGCGCAATGTAGGCATTTGATGTATGAATTATAAATTACTTTATAAATGAAGTAATCCGCGTGGAACTATTAAAATATAGACTGTGTAAATAACTACTACTAATATGGTCCTAAATTTTGTAATGTTTTCTTGTATCCATTAAATCGATATATATTGTATCTTTGGATTTGTAGTGCTATTTCGTCTTACTTTTTTACAATATGAACTATTACAGCATTGACTCATCAATTCGTAGGCACTGTGTATGATACAAGCGTATTAAGTTTGATTCCAAGCAAGTTTCCTTGTCTTTATTTTATTATGAAACTGAAAACTCAGCACTTATTGTAAATTATTGCATTTTTAAAAGCACATTTTTCTTGCGATGAGCCTCATTCGAACAAGAAATGTAGTCGTATTGATGAAAGTTGGAATGGAATTCGAATGGAAGTACTCGAACAGTGTCTAGTTGTTTTAAAACTAATATGTAAGTTTGTTTAGAACGAGAATAAGCATCTCGTGACAATTATTCAACAAGTCTAGGCCCCTCCCTATCGCCACGACCAAATTGGGTTCAAGGGTTAAATTCCTTCCAGCAGCCAGACAACATTCCGACTGGACAACTTTGTGCCCCGAGCACATCCGCCGCAAGCCTCCAATATCCAAAATAGTAAAAACTGGTTGATAAATTATACATGGAATACATACCACAAAATCTAGCTAATTTAACTCCCGAACCTATGTACATATCCCCGAACCTAACATTGTACAAATTAACAAATTTAAACTTGAGATGGAATGAGGCTGGGGCGCAATTTGAACAGAACGGTGTGGGTCTGGACAATTTATCGCGTCCTGAAAATCATGTGTAGAATATTTCTTAGCAAGTAGACATAACATTATACAAAGCGTCAGCAACGTTCAATCCCACTTAAAACAACAACAATTTCACTTTATTTACGGCAGAATTTATTGACGGTGGTGGTAGATGTTACCAGGCCATTACCATTACCATGCCTGTTATGCTACTCTAACAACTAGTAAGTCATATCAGATATTGAAATTTTTAAGTGAAGCGATGACATTGAAATGAGCCATGTATGTGGTTGAAGCTTTCCCCATTAATTCGCCAGCCACACAACACAAATCAATTGCAGTGTTTCCAAAATAAAAATTCCATCGAAATACGAAAGTTCATCAAATTAACCCTCACTGGCTACCTATGTTTTGTAGTCTGGATGTGTGTAGTTGCATAATAAATTGATGAATTGTTGTTGCGCATTTCCTAGCTTTTCATAACACAGGATATGCATAATGTATACATATGCACGGTCACAGTTTGCAGTGAAAATATTTGAATACGTTGCTTCTCAATAATATTTAGGTATTAAGTCCATGTCGTCCTGCACAAATTTGTTTTGATTCCAAGCATTAGTTACGTTGTGACGTAGACAAATCCATTATGAATCAAAAACTGAAAAATTCCGTGAAACCGCGGGTGTCCATTGATTAACATACCTATGGTAATGCGCATCTGCCTCCCTATTCCTCCAAACATATAGAAGTGTGTTATTATTCTATTTAATTTAATTGCGTAAAAGTCATACCTGCCATGATTTATGATAGATTCCAAGAAATCACTAACCGCAAAGTTCAATCACATTCTTCAACGTAGGGTATCATTTATCATGCTTAAATCCAGTTAGAACGACTGCGTGCGCTCTGATTCCATTTATCGATTTTGGTTCAAATATCCGGATGGGCACTAACAGGAAATTTGTGCTGCTGCTGATAACTTCACGCAATCCAGTTATGATGGTCGATTGATTCCCATAAACCAGCCTCCCAAAGGCATAAAATGTGTAATATATGTTTTTTTCATCGGCCGACCTAATCCTTTGTTTAAACGTATTACCCGGATCACGATCACAATCTGTCCAACAATGCGCAATTCATACCGGATTTTCACATTTGTTCCATTTAAATCCGAAAATACAAGTAGCATAGCATGCGTATATCAAAATCAATTGCCAAACAAATCGTTTTTTTAAAATTGCAATTGCTGTGAACCATCAAAAGCATTTTTTACAAACTTAAATTTAATAAGCACAGCTTTCTTTTCATGATAATTAGGAATAGGAAGCATGAATTTCCATCAAAACAGTTTTATGAGACGTGCATAATAATATAAGCATGTTGTGTAATTATTGAAAGCATATGTGCAATAAATATATATTATGTGGTAATAAATGCATTTGGTAATAATAATAAGTGAAACGAATGAATGTGTTTAAGTGTACCCTTCATTAACTCATCGCTACACTGATGCACTTTGCTTAGCTATTTTTAGTAATTTCGTAAACGATAAATAACCGGATATACATGTGCATGACAACATCAAAATTCCAGTTCAGCGATCCGAGTTTCGGGACAGCGGACACTAACAGGAACAAGAATTAGCAACAAGAATTAGTAATTTATTTAAACAGAAGGATATTTTATATTGGCAAATGCGAAAACATATTACTCCTTTTATGGCGAGGAGGTGATTACGCCAGTCTTTGAGACAATTATTGGGTCGGGTTTTAACAGCGATTCCTTTCAGAGTTGACACACGCCTTCTGGACAAAGAAAGTTTATGTCCAAGTGTGACAATCCCTGCGTCATTACATCACATCCGTGTCCTGGCATATAATGTCAACTGTCTCGTAAAACCGTCTCCGCATTCGCTAGACCATATGAAATCTCTGCCTAATAATAGAAAAGGAAAAAAGCAGGAATAACTTTAGCATCTTATTTACAACTGGCTTGAATATTGAAAATCTACATCACCAAACAACATTCTTCTGGCGTCGTAACATGTAACGAATTATTATGTATCCACTTGAACTAGTAAGCATCCTTTTATTTGCATGTTTGTATTGATGGCATGGCATTCAAAAGTAGTATAGTAGCGCAAGTCAATAACACAATGACGATCTACCCACGACGGCGACGACGACGACGACGATGCGATGCATTAGAGCAAATCAGAATTTCACTGACATTTCAATTTCATTGTGAGAAATCTTCGAAGTAAACAACAAAAAATGGATGTAATGCTGATAATAAAGTTGCTCCGCTGAAATCAAAAGTTATGAAACTGCTGATAATGACATTAAAGTTGCATTACGTCGAAATTGACAACTCTGACAACAATTTTTTACTCAACAATATTATAATTATACTGTGTAGTCTAAAAATACTACTAATTTAAAAATGCATATACCTACGCAACTTCCTACAAATTATAAATGGTCATTCATCATCATCATCATCTACCTCCGCTCTGTTTTAACGTGGATGCATATATATGTACAACTACCAGAAATTCGCTCTAGGTACTTGAACAAAGGAAAAGTAACGCTTCCTTCGTCGCTTCTTCTTATCGAATCGAATGAAAATAGGTAGTAGGCATATTGATGTTGATGACTTCCATTCTTCATACATGTGTACTGGTGTGTGGGTAGGATAGAGGATTTATGTTTAGTTAACAAAACGGAAGATTTAAAGGTAGTCTTTAGACGTGCTCAAACAGTAAAATGTCTGTAATTGAGGAGACATTACTATTACAACAAAACTAGCAATTTTTCTAGCAATTTGTAATTTGTTACCTTCTCTTTTTTTAATCCTTTTTGACTCGTATTCATTTGTCATTTGTGTGAAGCTACATAATATTCACATAATGTGTTGACTGCATTGTTCACCTTCCTATGAAAACTCAAAACGCAAGCTTTTTCATTAAAATATTGATTATTATTATGAGTTCTTCAAATATACATATGTATATGTATATATGTATTCCTCGGAAGAATACGTACACACATCCGTCAGCAGTCGAATCCCCTCTTTTGTATACCATATTTGCCATATATGATGAGTACATGCAAAAAAATTGAAATACAATTAAAATTATACTTTTTTATTTTGATAAACAAGTTGTCAATAACTTTGCTTGGGTGATGTTTGTGTATCCTACGCATAATATGCAACATTTCACTGAATTATTACCTATGTTTGTATGCAATACTTCTCTCACCTCTGCCTGCCTGCCATACTCTACTAAAAAGGCTCAATCATCCGGTTGATATTTATCTCTGTGTAACGTAAGCATGCATCTTTCCTGATCTCTCCGACGTATAATGAAGCCATATAAAAGTGAGAGTCTGGCTGTGGACATGATGCAGTTACTGAGGCATAATCTGTAATCATCGTTTCAGTCAAAGAGTTTCTACTTCCATTAGTCTCACTTACTTTGTGCAAGGTGCAAAAAAAAGTGTGGTAGTACAAAAAAATTGCTACTTTTCCCGTTTACTATATAATAATCTATCGCAAAACACACGCGTGTACGTTGACAAGGTTTCTAGTAGATTGCGGCCGTTCCGTGAGGCTTCACGTGTTTCTGAAAAAAAGAGAGCTGACAGGTAGTAGTGGTGTAGGTTTACAACAGAATTCCAGGTGTATAATACAGAGCCGAAGTCATGAAAGTCTGGTAGGGTTTTTCATTCCATTTAAAAAAATAAATAAAAAAAACTATTTATGCATGGAAAAGTTTCTCTGGCGTGTGGGGTTTTTATTTCGGCCTGTTACCAACATTTTCTAGGTCAATGAAAAACCTGGTACTGATTTTAGCATGGGTTGTTAGCCTTTCCCATGCTTCATCTTACCCCTTTAACTACGACGGGCTGTTGGACGACATTCGCAAAGAAGTTGGCTATGATCTTCCGCACAGCTTCGTAATTGTACGGATCATTTTGTATTCCACTAATCAAGAAGTGTATCTTCTTATATAAGATGGTAGTGAATATAATATAGTGTTTGGATTTATGAGAGGGATTTATTTATTACCCCTTTCCGCAGAGTTTCCAGAGCATCATTGACACCAGAGTGCAAAATGAGTCGTTGGCCATGAATCGGTTCTTTTCAGGAAATCAAAGGACGTCGGCTAAATTCACGCCGAGCACAGAGAAAATCGGGATGGAGAGCAATATTAATTTGTACTTTTATGAAGTAATGACGACAAGGTGGGGCGCAAAGGGACTATTTTACTGTCTTTGATTACTGCAAGTGGCTTCTATTATATTGTGCTACATGATATATTTGCACTCATATTTGCAGACTCGGGATTCCACGGAAGACAGCAGTGAGACTGCTACGAAAACGACTGTCACCTTTTTGTCAAATGACGCCGAGACAGTGTAACCTCCAAACTAGGTATCGTTCCATTGATGGGTCATGTAATAATATTCAACATCAGTTCTGGGGAGCGTCTTTCAGAGCCTTTGACAGAATTCTGCCGGCTGCTTATTCTGATGGTATGGGAGACTGCTGCAGCAGGAGTCTATCTATTGTGTTGAAGTTAAGAAATTCTCCATTTAAGCGTATTATATTTTCATTCAAGCCTTTGATTGGTTCCATTCAGGTTTCAACGAGCCACGCGGTGGACGAACGAATAAAAGATTACCAAATCCTCGTTTGATAACTACGACGATACATTATGATGTCATAAACCCTGACTTGACAATTACCAACATGGTTCCTCAACTAGGTATCATCATTGTCACAATTTAAATTCTTCACGGATTGAGGAGGTTTGCAGTCGTATAATTTGTTGTTGGTACTTGAATGGAAAATTTCAGGTCAGTTTATAGATCATGACCTTACGCTGGCTCCGGAATCAGGTAAAAAATTCATTTTTCTCTACATTCTATCTTTTATGTACAGCATTGGCTAGACTTGGGTCGGAATTCGATTTACAGATGATAATTCTTGATTCTAGACAAACATTGTTGCACAACCGAGCGGGGGGACCGGGACTGTTGGCCGATTCAGATTCCAGGAAATGATCCATTTTACTCAACATTATCATCACCCCAGACATGCATGGACTTTACCCGTTCTACCCCCTTCTGTTTTCCAGGTATTCATCAATACCCTTCATCATAATATAACTATCTCGCCTAATTTAAGCGTAAGTTTGTGGCCCTCAACTTAACTTAATTTGTAAATTATACCAATCAACAAGAAACACTTCCGTCATCCTCTACAATTCATTAAAATATTGAAGGAACTGTTAGGTATAAAATGAATGTCAAGGTCTTCCCTTGTCGGAAAGCTCCTAGCGAGTGTGCTCAGTTCAGAATGCTTTTGGTGACTTTTGTGTGTAAACTGAAGTATGTGCTTTATGTTTTTATGATAATGAGAATATCTGGCAACTGATTGTAACCAGTTTCTACTCTTTTTTTAGGCATAATAATAATAGGTCTCATTGATGGAATGAGAATGGTACGACGAAACGCTCTGGATCAAAATTATAATGTTGTTGCCTCTCTGTTTTGGTGTGTTACAGCAGGAACAGGAATTCGAGAGCAGTTCAATATTCTAACTGCATTTCTGGATGCATCTCAGGTGTATGGTTCGGAACCAGAGAGAGCTGAGCAACTCCGTGCGCATGTAGGAGGTATGTTAAACCAAAGTATATATATATATCCACTGGCGGTGGTTCCAATTAATGGATCAGGTTGTTGGTGCCAATCATAATTATGATTGCGATTTCATGCTGATTTATTGCCAATAATCTCTCATAATATGTGGAACGACAGAAAAAATAGATACGAGGGGTTTATAGGCATGTAGGTATATTGTTTGGAGGGAGAGGAGAGGAGCTAGACAAAATCAAAATACAATCCACATGCATACCATTTGGGTGAATGTGGAGCAGGTTTATGATATCATTGGTAGCAAGAGTCTGCGAAATAAAATAAAAAATATTAATATTGAGGGAGGGCATATAAAGCTTGTAATTCCTTCACGCTGGATTTTTTTTCCTTCGTGTGTGTAGGAAAACTGGCTACGCTTACAGACAACCCGAAAATGCTCCCCACTGTGGCACAAATTGAAGAGAAGAAGAATACGAAGATCCCCTTTTTGGGGAAATACCTTGCTGGAGACGAGAGAGTGAATGAGATGCCTGCCTTGACCACAATGCATATTTGTATGTTTTATTCGATTGACGTTCGACATAAATGTTTCATTGACAAAGTCTAAACTGCGTGACTGACCCTAATTGTGTCTGATTTATATCAAAACTATAAAGTGTTGGTTCGAGAGCACAACCGAATTGCAGAGGAAATCCAACAGGTTCGACCCGAGTGGGACGATAACAAGATATTCGAAGAATCAAGGCGGATTCTAATTGCAGAATGGCAAAACATTGTTTACGGAGAGTACCTTCCGGTCATTTTGGGGGAGGACACTGTTAGCAGATACAACTTGAAGTTGGGGGATGACTACACTTTGTATAATCCCATGCTTAACCCCACCATATTTCATGCATTTGCCACGGCTGCGTATAGGTTTGGACATACGCTCATCAACGGGATTATCCAATTGTACAAAGGACTAGCCAGAGTAGGAAGTTATCAGTTGAAAGACAACTTCTTTGAGTCGGAACAGGTTGAGCATGATAATAATAATAATAACCCGGCCGGCGGATATGTGAGGGGATGGGTCAACAGGGCTTGGCTCTAATTCGATAACTATTCTTCTACTCTTTTTCAGGTCGATAGAGACAATGGGGACGGGTACAATCTTATATTGGGTGGTCTAATGGTACAAAATGCACAAACGTATGACCCCTTTGTCACAGTTGCGCTAACAAACTTTCTCCTCAAAAATCGGTCAGCGGAATTCGGGAGTGATTTGATTGCGCGAAATGTTCAGGTTCGACAAGATGGTGCTATAAAAAAACTGACCACACTGGCCAGTGTTATGTGTTATGCATTCTTGGTTTACAAACAATTCTACTGATATTATTATAGAGAGGAAGGGAGCATGGAATTCCGCCGTACGCTGATTACAGACAAATTTGCAACTTGACTCCGCTGACCACCTGGGCTAATCGACCTAGTCAGATTATCCCTAAAACTTGGGAGCTCCTTAAGACACTATATACTTCTCCAAAAGATATTGATCTTTTCACCGGCGGACTCTCCGAAGTTCCACTTCCCGGTGCATTTTCTGGTGCTACTTTCAACTGCTTAAAGGTAGCTCTATTTAAACAGCAGATTTGCCTCACTCAGTAATATACTAAACGTAAAATTATGGAGGTACCTACTTAATATGCCCTTACTATTAAATTTGAAAGGCTATGCAATTCTATCGTACCAAGTATGGAGATCGGTTCTTCTTCACACATGAAAACCAGTCCGGCTCTTTCAGTCGTGCTCAAATAAGGAACATTCGGAGACGCACTTTTGGGGATGTTATTTGCGAAAACAGTAATGTGGAAATGAGCACTGTTAACGTATTCAGGGCTCCATCGGCAAGGTATAGTTCGGCTAAATCTATTTCCCACCTCAAAACACATAAAATATTCGGGAACTTCGAATAGACTAGTCTTTTGTCCTGTGATTTTAATGTAGCAATCCGCAAGTTTTCTGCAACGACGCCACACGGAATAAACTGGACATCCAGCTTCTCCTCCAACCAAGGACTGCGTAGTATGTATAACTGGAGAAAAAAGCAGCAGGCGCACTTTCAGAATTAATTTATATGGTGTAGTAGTAGTACCTTTCTTAATTTATTTCCTTTTGTTATATTTACAAATACTTTTTGCCAAACTCGGTGGTGCTACGTAATGTGGCTAACTTTGTACCAAGTATTTGCCTTAAAAATCCTATCAATCAATCAGTTGTTAGGTATTGTTGCTCTTCTTTCCTTTGTACAAGTCATACATAACGTGT